>CAUYRH010183843.1:0-55235 GCA_963574655.1 Perodicticus potto
GCTGGGACTGCAGGCGCCCGCCACAATGCCCGGCCATTTTTTGGTTGCAGCCATCATTGTTGTTTGGCAGGCCCGGGCTGGATTCGAACCCGCCAGCTCAGGTGTACGTGGCTGGCGCCTTAGCCAGTTGAGCCACAGGCACCGAGCCAAACTGATTATAATATTAAGGGAACACTTAAAAGTTACTCAGAGTGAATATCACCCTAACATATTGGCAACCATTGCACTGAAAGGTAATTCCTTCCTTCTTCTTTCCCTCCTTATTTTTCTTCTTTTTTTTGGGGCACAGTCTCACTCTGTTGCCAGGGATATAGTACAATGGTGTCATCATAGCTCAGTGCGACCTCAAGTTCCTCAAACAATCTGCCAGTGTTAGCCTCCCAAGTAGCTGGGGCCATGCCTCGCTGATTTTTAACGTTTTTATAGGGATAGGTTCTTGCTATGTTGCTCAGGCTGGTCTTGAACTCCTCTTGCCTCGCCCCCCCAAAGTGCTAGGATTATAGGTGTGAGCCACCATGCCCGGCCTTGTAGTATCTATTTTATGACTCACCTCTTTCACTTAAAAGATTGTGAGCAATTGAGGGTAAGCAAACTTGTATTTTTTGCTTATTTTAAAACTTACCTAATGGATAATTCCTCTTGTTCCATGTTTTTTTCAAGCTAAATCAGATATTTACTGTGTGCTAGTTGCTTTACATATATAAATCATATATTTAGTCTGAAGATAACCTGAAAATATAAGTAAAATGGTTATTCCCATGTTACTAGCGAGGACACTGCGGCTCAGGGACATTAAGCAACTTGCTCAAGGTCATACAGTGTAGAGTGTCACAGTGTCATAGCTCACAGCAACCTCCAACTCTTGGGCTCCAGCGATACTCTTGCCTCAGATTTTCTATTTTTATTAGAGACGGGTGTCTTGCTTTTGCTCAGGCTAGTTTCAAGCTCGTGAACTCAAGTAATCCACCCACCTCGGCCTCCCAGAGTGCTAGGATTACAGGCCTGATCCCCCATGCCCGGCCATTAAAAATTTTTTTTTTAGAGACAAGATCTTACTCTGTCTCCCAGGTTAGAGTACAGTGGGCTCAAGTGATCCTCCTGCCTCAGCTTCCCTAGTACTTAGGATTATAGGTGCATGCCATCGTGCCTGGCTGCTTTCAAACATTTTTTTTTTTTATAGAGATGGGGGTCTCACTCTGCTGCCTGGGCTGGTCTCAAACTCCTGGCCTCAAGTGGTCCTTCCACCTCAGCCTTGCAAAGTGCTGAAATTGTAGGTCTGAGCCACCATGTCCGGCCTCTACTTCTTAGTATTTTCATGATGACCACTTCTTCCTCTTGTTGGGTGGTTAGAGGTTGATAATTGTTTGAAGTTGTAGGAAATATCATTAGGAGAATTTGCCCAAGTTGTGTGTGAGACTTGCCATCCACTCCCACGCCTCCCTGACCCAAGGGGGACGTGGGCCTTGTGGATGAGCCATGCCATCTTCTGAGTGCACCATGCGAGGCTCTTCTGACTTTCAGGAACTTTGCTGTTTACATTTTCTCCTAAGCTATGCAGGCAGAGGAGTGGTAGCAAGATTTCACCAAGCCATAAATTAAAGGTCTGGGTACCATTCTGTGTGGCTGCTGACCCTGTCCTCCCTTTTCTCAGGCAGGCAGAGTGTTGCACTCAAACGTGGTCCAGAAATTATGTTCTTGCCTACTTTTCCTAAACTAAGTATCCCCCACATGATTAGCACAAAAGTATTGAGGTATCCTCTAGCCCCCTGGCCAGCCATCTTCCTGTGATTTATCAGCTGACTGTTGACTCCTGGTGGAACCAACCTGATCAGACCTTGGGCTCAGGCTGTACTTTGAAGAAGACTGTGCCAAGCTCAGTAACCCCACTCCTCAAATGGCTGGGATTCAGAACAAAACAAAATAGTTGTTTAGGTATAATCGTCGGACTAGGGAGACCACACATATGGATTAACCCTGACATTCAGGAGGAGCCTTCAAAGGCATCCAGAAGCTTCCCCAGAAGGTCTGACTGGTTTCTCCAGGTCTTAACCACCATTGCAAGTATTTAAGTATTGCGGCTCAGAATCGGGCAATTTCCCTAAGATCTAAAGCCCACGTACATGAATGTCTTTCAAAAAGTTGTAACCCTGACAAGTTTTTTTCTTTCTTTTTTTTTGAGACAAAGTCTCATTCTGTCACCCTGGGTAGAGTGCTCTGGTGTCATGGCTCAACAGCAACTTCAGTCTCCTGGGCTCAAGTCTTGCCTCAGCCTCCCGAGTAGCTAGGACTACAAGTGCCTGCCACAAAGCCCAGCTAGTTTTTCCTGCTTTTAGTAGAGATAGGGTTTTGCTCTTGCTCAGGCTGGTCTGGAACTCCTGAGCTTAAGCAATCCACCTGCCTTGGCCTTCCAGAATGCTTGAATTATAGGTGTGAGCCACTGTGCCCAGCCTGGCCCCCACCAAGTATGTTTTTGGGTATATTTCAGTAGTATCCCAGAGCTGGCTCATACTAGCTCATCAGAGCTGATTGTGAAGTTTTCAGGAATTTTATGAACTGTTGTTAAACACAGCCATCGTTAGAAATTAAAGTTATATAAACTTAAATAACATTAAAAAAGGTAATAAACACACATAGCTCATCACTTCTTATTCTACTACATTTTACTATTCTTTATGGTCTTGAGGTTACTTATGTCTGTTTTACCAGCATGGTGGAAATAGTATATTACGGTGTGCCATTGACATTTCTTCCCAACTCCACACTCCATGACATCACGTTGGTAGCATGGACTCAACCACAAAGGGAATATTTACACCTTGAAAATATGCAAATTGGGTCTGATTTATTCTCTTATTGATTGTCTAGACTTAAGAAAATGTGGAAAATGCATATTTAGAAGTGTGTCATGTCTGTACCTATTATATTGTGACTAGTCCAGAAAATTGAGGAAATTCTCCCAATATTTGAATAGATCATCTGATACAGCAAACCTTGACAACATAAGTCTTCATTATTTCCCTTTCTTTTTACTTGTTAATATAAAGGAAAATGTTCATATTCATGTTGCAACTACACTTGTTTGTCAATTGCAACCATAGATTGAGTACAGGTATGAAGGAATTTGGCAAAAATCAACAAAGTGTTGTGCCAGAACCTACTGGCTATGGAATTTATAATAAAGAGTATTGTATAATTTATTTGTAAATAGGGGTGCTACACATTGGCATATTCCTACTGTTCTTGTGGTCACTTAGAAGAGCTGGGGGATTTTCCTCTTCAATCTGTATACTTGAGACTATCACTTTTCCTTTTAATTTTGGCTTCTTTCAGTCATAGAGGGGCCTGTAAATGATCCCATTCAGCCAGCTGGGGACATGCAAAGAGACGAACAAGGGCTCCCTGCAATGCGAGGCCTTCCCCCGAGAGAACTGAGACCTAAACAGAGGACAAAGGCAGTGGCTCTTTGGTGTCATCTTAGGTCTCCTGTGTATGAACAATGTCTTGTTCATCATAAAGAGACACGTTAGAATTTTTGCATTTACATTTTCCTAAGTAACAAAGGCAACAAACATTTACGTACTTTATTATTTACAAAGCACTTCCAAGTTTCTTAGCGTCTTCCTTTCTTTCTTTGAGATAGAGTCTCAAGCTGTCATCCTGGGTAGAGTGCTGTGCTGTCACAGCTCACAGCAACCTCTAACTCTTGGGCTTAAGTGATCAGGCCTCCCGGGTACCTGGGACTATAGGCGCCCTCCACAATGCCCGGCTATTTTTTTTTGTTGTTGTTGTTGCAGTTGTCATTGTTCATTTTAGCTGGCCGGCATCCTGCCCACTGAGCTATGGGCGCTGCCCTATTATCTTATTTCATACTTGCAAAGATTTCTCTGTTTCTAGCACTTCACGTGCAGCTACGAAAATGGACTATTTATTGCAGCCCTTTCTGGAGATACTAGCTGGCTCTCCAGGACATAGTGGCCTCCAGATGTGGTATTAAAGGCTCTTACTTGCGATTTTCTACCCTCTTTATTATATCCACTCTGCAGTGAATTCAGAGCAGAAAACAGAGCCCCAAAAGGGGTCATTAACGGTTTGAGTGGAAAGAGTAATCCCACTTGGCAAAAGTAAGTATGATACAGTTATCTTTGAATCCAGGTCTTCCCAGAGGGCAATGGGGGTGGAGGGAAAGCCAGAGATTACAGAGGGGAAAAACCAGTGGGCTCGAACATTGTGGAGCAGGTTCCTGACTATTTTCTAAATTCGTACCTGTTATAGCTTTCCTTATACTGTAAATTAACACGAACACATTGATGTTATGATGAAGGAAAACATCACCCAACCCAATTATTTTGTGTTGTGGTTGTGATCCACATGGTAGCAGGTAAGCCTTGCTCTGGAAAATTCTTCATAAAGTAAGGAATGAATTACGACAAAAGCTTGTGGTGACTCCTTAGTAATAGTTCACGCCTGTTAACAACAATTAGGTGAGGTACTGTTGAGTTTCTGTGGCACACAGGGCCTTGGCTATTATTCAGTTAGTGTGATTGATTTTTCAGAGCGATGTGGGACCTCTCAGACCTGAAAAATGGGCATTTGGGACTAAAAGAACTGATCTGATGCTCTCTGATGATCAAGCTAAACCAGGCTGTTATCAAAATTTAACTCAACTTTATGCTACGTGAGCTCAGATTGTCTACAATCGCATCCTTGGCACGCTAGGGAATGAAAAAATTCAATTTCAAAGGTAAATACAGTTAGAGAACAAAAACAGAGTTCAGAGGACAGCTTATACATATAACAAAGGTCCAATTAATTAGGGACAAGAAATGCAACTGAAGGTTGCAGAATTGAGGCCATAGTTTATGTGGCCAAGGTTGCCAAATTTATTTCTCCAGCAAGATTTTCTTTTTTCTCTTTAGTTATTGATTACCTCTGCAAAGGAGAGAATATTGACATGTGCAGAAGACTGTAACAAGTTGAAATAGTTTTAGATAGAGTATTTTCAGCAGGTCTCCGTGTTCAGATTTAAGTGGAACCACTGTGGGTTCTGAAATAGCCTCTATAACCAGTTTCATCACAGACCTAATCATCCAAACATCGTTTTCTGTAATTTGGCTGAAAAGCAGCGAGATAGCAAAAGCTTCAGTCCTTGAAAAGGATTTAGCAGCCAGCCAGCTTATGGTTATTAAAGATGCTCTTAAGACATCTCCTGCCCTGTCCCTTTGCTCCAACCACCATGAAATGAATCCAGAGGCTTGGATCAAGTATGCAGGTGGGAGGGGCATGCAAAGGATTCCTGGGGGAAAACAGGTTGGTAAAAACACCATTAAACAAGGCTTCACTGTCCTACAAAAGTTCCAGTCTCAAAGGATTGAGAATTTGAAAACTGAGTCCCTTTTTTTAGAGGACATGCACCCTCAGGCCAGACTATAATGCAAAGAACCCAGCATAAGTTGGGGGAAGACCTGGCTCCTGGAGCTTCTTATTCACATGGCCTTGGACAAGACCCTTAACCTGACCCTGGTTTGAGGCTGTGTTTGCTTTCAGCCCCTTCCACTCACCCCACCCATGTAAAAACTTTCCATTTTTAAGATTAAGATTCTTTAAAGACTTTTCTCTCCCATCAGGTTGTCTTAATTTTTAGGCTTTGGATTTTTAGCAAACATTATGGTATTTAGGAACTATACTGGGGACATTAAGGAAGGCCAGAAGTTTTTGGAATGTGAAAACCTAAATGTAAGGTTCCATCCTTCAGAAGAGCCTATGTTATCACAAATCAGCTTGCATTTCCATTATGCTTATTATAACACTAAATTTAAAAAACAAAGCAGATGCAAAACCCTGATGTACCCAAGCCTCTGCCTCCTTCTTTTCCTCTAGTGCAGTGGTTCTCAACCTTCCTAATGCCGCAATGTATTTTCATTGTTAAAAAAGGTGTCGTGACCCAGGTTGAGACCAGTGCATTGCTCTTTGCCTGCGCCTGTGGCACTGGCTTTGCCTTCACTGCTGCCCTGCTCTCCCCTCTGTGCCATGTCTCAGAACTGTCTTCCCCTTATTCACCTGCTTCAGCCTCGCTGGAAACCACCAGTCGTCCTTCATTCCACATACCAGGGTCAAAGCCCAGGTGGGCAAGTCTGCACCAGAAGTCCGGAGATATCAGAGGGGTGGTTGTGGAGTAAGACAGGGACAAGTGTCATTCAAACGCTACTGTTCCTAGCAACTTCTCAGCGAACCCCACTGTGGTGGGTGTGTGGTCAGAGGGGGAAGAGAATGACCAAATGGAGGGGACACATAGCAGCTGCCCTTTCTCCCCTGCTCTTTCTGTGGTTGGGGGAGAGGGGCTTTCAGGACAGGCAAAGGGAAGGGAGGGAGCTGTAGAATGCAAGTCGCCCATTCACAGGTTGCCTGGAGCTGGTCTGTTAGCAATAGTCCCCAACTAGATGAAGACCTTTGAAAATGACTTTGGCTCCCGACACCTGGCTAAGACAACTGTGCTGCAACATGAAGTCCGCCCGACCGGGGTGGTCCAGCCCCACATTTTCCTCTCGTTAGTTCTCTTACGGGTTTGTCGTTGTGAAAGCTCTTTGGGGGTGTTTAACCACCTAGTGACAGATGTGCAGACTTAACTTTTAGGTCCTTGATTTTCTTGGTGGGATAAAGAGATTCATCTGCTTCAACTTGTCTTCAGATCATGTTGAAACTCCTTTTTGTCACATCCCCCAGATCATAATGAAAAGGCAGATTAACCTGATTATTGAGACCATCAACTCAATGCTCTTTGTTAAATGATCCCCACCACGGACCCCAGAGCAGCGCTTCGCGAAGTTAGCTGGCTGCCTATTACAATGACTTCATTTAATCTACTTGCCATCAGCCTCTTAATCCTCAGACAAGTGTAAGTCTGAGAACCCTGTTAGCCACGATTAGGCAACGTTGATGGTTAACAAAATTTTCTCATGCCCTGGGATTCATTTTCATTAAGAGTCAAAATTGATTAAAAATTTTTTTTGACAAGTACACCTGATCAGCAAGGACTTTATAGATTTTCATGATGAAGACCTGTAATAAGTAAACTGATTAAATGTTCAGCTTGATTTTATATTTGGGTTTTTGCTAGGATGCTTTTCCTTACATGGTTTATAATCCTCCAGGCTCCTCTTCCGCCTTACCTGTACTGGGGTTCTGTCAGTCAAACTGGTTGGATGCTCTCCACAACTGTGTCATTCCATTAGGGCTACAGACTATTCCTCAGAGGGGTGGTGTAAAGGATGGTTTTCTATCTTTCCTCCTGCTCCAGTCTGGGGTGGAGCCATGCTGGGTTCTTGGCAGTGCCCAGAGCTCTGGTCAGTTTGGTGGATTCTGACCTGACTTCCAGCTCCCTGCCCTCCCTTGTCCCCTGCTGGAAGCAGTGCCCAACCCAGTGCCATGGTAAATTCTCCATGGATGTTTGAGGAATGATTGAAAGACTCAGGGGCCCAAGGGTCCTAGGTTCAAAATGCACAACTTTTATCTTTCTTTTCTTGAAAGCTGTGCTCCTCCGGGTCCTTGGAGAAGCAGATGTCAAGACAGGATTAAACAAGCGAGGATTGTGGTCAGGTGTAGTGGCTTACACCTGCAATCCCAGCACTTTGGGAGGCTGAGGTGGGAAGACTGCTTGAGGCCAGGAGTTCAAGGCTGCAGTGAGCTGTGATTGTGCCTCTGCCCGCAGCCTGGTGATGGAGACACGGTCTTGAAAAAAAGGCAAAGGCTTTCTTAGCATAAATGCCTATGTGAGAGAAAACGGGGAGACAGCAAGTCTGGGAGCTGTCAGACTCTGATGCAAGACTGACCCCAGTGAAGGAGGGAAGCAGAGAGGAAAGGCTGGGAGCAGCTTAGGCTCCTGTAGAAGTAGACCAAGGTTCAGTTGGGCCACTGGAGAGTGCCAGAGCCAAAGTCGACCCAGCCTCCCACAGACCTGCCTAGGCATCCCTTCAGGTGGCTCTAGTTCTCAGGGTGCAGCATCTGAGGCCTTGGGGACTGGTGTACCCTGGAGTTGGAGGTCTGGGAGGTGAGGCAAGTTCCCATGGCTGCCTCAGAGCCAGTGGCTGCAGCTCAGCCAAACGCCACTGCAAAAAGAAGCAGGGTCTTGGGTGGTGCCTGTGGCTCAAAGGAGTAGGGTGCTGGCCCCATATGCTGGAGGTGGCAGGTTCAAACTCAGCCCCGGCCAAAAACTGCAAAAAAAAAAAAGCAGGATCAAAGGAACATGACTACGGTTACCTCAAAGAACGAGGCGGAGGTGATGCAGGGAGCAGCCACCTCCTACCAGCGAGGAGTACAGATGAGAGCATTGTGTTGACCGGGCTTGGGAGCAAGGCTGCCCTAAGCATCAGCATCAGTTTCTCCCCCAGATGGCCTTGCTGACCCAGGGACTGAGGGTATAAATAACCACAGCTGAACAGTGTTATCTTAAACAAAACTATCACAGTAAGTAAAGCAAGTGGTTTCACCGTGCCAGGGAGTGAGCGGGCAAAACTAGCTCTCAAGGTCCTGAGCGATTCCAGGGTGCTGTCCAGAAAGGATCTCCCCGATGGGGTGTCCTGGGTGGGGGAAGGACAGGGGGGCCCTGATGGGGATGCTGGATGTTGCAGTTGGAGAAGGCAGTACAGACGCTCTCCCCCACTCACCCTCTGCATCCCACGTCCCAGGCTCTCCCTAACTCATCCCTCTGCTTCCTTCTCCCTCCACTCTCCCTCCCCACGCAGGTACCTGGCGCTAGGGCTGCTTTCCTCATACCCAAAGCTGGCTGTACCACTCTTTCTGCTGTGGACTCCTCGGTGGCTGCCCTGGCTTTCAGGACAACGTCTGAACTCCCAGCACAGTGTCTGAGGTCCTCCCTGACTTTCCTCCAACAGTGCAGCCCTCGCCCCACTTCTGGACTGTCACTCATGTCTCTGGAGGTCGCTGTCCTCACCGACTAGCCTCTGGGCTCTGCTCCCTGATTACTGCTCTGGCCAAGAGAATACAGCACAGGTGGTGTGAGTTTCTGACATTACTGCAGGTTTGTTGGGATAAAAGCAGAGAGCTTAGAGCCTGGGTGGCCATTGTGGCTGCAAGGGGAGCCGCTCTGACCACGGGGCCTCTCTTCCTAGCCCCCCAACTGGTGGTCCTCATCAAAGACGATTGCCCCATCTCATCTCATTGCCCAGGAGCACCTGACAGTCTTTGCATACTGAGTCCTGCCTAGGACAGCTGTGCCCAGGAAAAGGTATTCCGCTGTCTCAAGTCTGCCTGCTGAGTTTTAACATCCTGTTCTAGGCTAACTGGCTTTGGGAAGGGCATGTCCTTTAAGTAGACCCCACACTGCCACTTAGAGTAATTTGCTTCACACTCTGGTCAATGGTTCGACAACCTCCTGCGTAGACTGGCAGGAGACCTTGGGTCTACTACTATCTCAGGATCTCCAGTCCAGTCCGTCTATGCTCACACTTCGGCCTGGGCCTGTTGAAATGCTGGCTGAGGGTTTTTGTGCCAACCAATTCTGATTAAGTAGGTCCGAGGGGCTCCCTGGGGTTCTAATGCAGCTTCCGCCTCCAGTCTGGTTTCTCTAAGCTTGTATGTTTGGCTCTGTGCTTGTATTTAGAAGGATGGGCTGAGCTCAAAAGGGCAAGGGCTCAGCTTCCAAAGAGAAATGTAGATGCCAAGGTCAGGTGTGAAGGACACATGCTCACAGAGGAAAGTGAGACTGTGGTGTCATATCCACATTCAGGGACCTGGAACAGATCTTGTTATCCATTTACAGCTACCTCTTGGGTATCATACTTCACGTTTGGAATTTAAAGAATGTAGTTTGCAGAAAAAGGAGATGGAGTGACTTGGGGAATCAAAGTCATATCTAGGTTTTAGGGTTTTGCACCAAATTTGATATTCTCTGCACTGAGAGGAGCTCTTCTTCTTGGATTAGATTGAATTTATTTGGTGCAAACACACATTCTCTGAATAATAGTGTAGTTTTACTTTCAGATACGCTGCACGGAAGACTGACGATTATCAGGAACAGCAGAGACCTATATTATAATCTCTGTAATTAAATTAATTAGTAAATTGCTACTGATTTTAAACGAGACATGCATTTATAGTTGGTGTAAATATAAGGCTGCTGAAATAAAAATTTACTGTTTTCACATTGGCATTTTACAATGAAATTTTAAATGAAAGGCAGAATGCTTTACGTAGAACATTTACTTAATTGTATTTGCTGTGGTGGGATTTTATCTGAATTATCTGGCAGGTGAAGGAAAGGAACTAGGTTTTGACTTGAGAAAAAAGAATAATGGGGAGGTTTTCTACAATAATTTCAATGGCTATACAGAGAGGACTCATCAATTTTATTCTGTATCCACTATACAGGGAATTAAAAAAATTGAATGTAAGTGTACATCATAAATGTAGCAGTATGCTCTATTGGAGATTAAACCTGTATTTTTTCCTCTGTTCTAGCAAGCGAGGATTGGAAAGATATCTTGGGGAGAATAAATCTTTTAGTCATTGAAAGTACCCCTCCCTGTCTTGCTCCCATTAAGAGTTCTGGGACTCCTGGAGACATGGAGAAAGGTGATGGGTAAGTCCTGTTTTCCAGAAAAGAGGGTGTGAATAGACATTTTGGGAACAGGGTCTGGGAGGAGAAAGTAAGTCCTGAGATGATGCTTTGGGAAGAGAAGGTGCTGGGCTCTGGTCTGTGAGGTGGTGGGAGGGGAGCCCACCTGGACCTTGGATTCCAGGTCCTGGCTTGTCGTCCTCCAAGCAGGGAGGGCGGGAGCAGAGAGGGACGTCTGTGTGATCATGGCCATAGTGCCAGTCTCCACTTGGTACCAGTTTCTTGGCTTGTCCCTCCACCTGCTCAGGCTCTGCTCCCAGGCCTCTGATGGGGGGTTCCTGCAGGCAGTGGCATCCACTAAGCCACTCAGGGATGGAGGTTCCAGTGCCCATACTTTGGAGAGAGACCGAAGCATAACAGTGTCCCTTGGGGAAATGTGGATGGGCAAAAGGCTGGACGTGTCAGTTACATTCAGCTTAGTCGTGAGGAAGAGTTTTCTGACAAAGAGTGGGGTCAGTTATTGGGATAAAGACCAAGTGGATTTTCCTTAGGGACCTTCGAAACAGGAAAATCTCATCTGTAGGGGGCAGATTTTGGATTTTGTGTGGTCTTGCCTTTTGGGGAATGGGGAACAGGGGACAGGGAAGGAAGGGCAGTCAAGGATAACAAAACAAGTTTACTTCCCACACTGGGATTATCTGTTTACTCATCTGCAGAAATCTGGATGGGTCCCCTCATTGTCTCCTCCCTCCTGGTTTGTTAGAACTGCCCCAGCACATATTAAAAAATATAGAAATCAGGTGCATTATCCTTTATGGTTGGTTTCATAAAAATTAATTATAGGAAAAATACATGCTGTAACTTATGCTTTCTATCCTGCCAAGAGAGGCATCTTTGCAGTACTTTCTCCTGTGAATAGCCTCAGTGGTCCTCCTTTGTGTTGTAACATGGTGTTATAGCCATGCTAGATAGTGGCTTTGCATGTTATTACAAACCTTTTGAGTTTTGCATTTAAGCCCAGTTTGAGGGGATGTGGAGCTCAGCTTTTTTCAATCATACAGGATTAAACTTGGCTTTCAAGTTTTTGTATAAAGCTAGTGCTAGCTGGTTCATGTGCATTCTGCCTAACAGTGTGAAGAAAAATCAATTCCATTCAGGGTACTCAGCCAACACGCACTGGTGCTATTGGACCAGTTTCGTGGGGAGGAACAATGTCTTTCCTGAAGCAGGGCTCATGCCTGGTTGGTCTGTATCAGTCTCATCCTGGCTGTCAAAATATTTTGAATATTGTAAGATACGACTTACATCTCTACTTTTTGTGCACATGTAGGTTGGATTACCAAGCTGTAACCCAAGATACCTTCTCCAGCCATGAAAATGGGCACTAACTGACATGTCTGTAATTTATGGACCACTGATGAAGTGGGTTGGATTTACAAGGTGCTTATCCCCAGGCTTCATCAGATGAGGCAACTGAGCACTATTGAAATAGTTGTTTTATTTACAGTTCATTAAAATTCCAATGGGCAGACTGCCACACCAGGGCTGATCATACCTGGGACCCTAGGTCAACAACGTCCCTCGGCTTAGCTCCCGTAGCTCAGTGGTTAGGGCGCTGGCCACATACACTGGGGCAGGTGGGTTTGAACATGGCCTGGGCTTGCTAATCAAGGACAACTACAACAAAAGAATAGCTGGGCATTGTGGCAGGCGCTGGTAGTCCCAGCTGCTTGGGAGGCTGAGGCAAGAGAATCGCTTAAGCCCTGGAGTTTGAGGTTGCTGTGAGCTGTGACACCACAGGGCTCTACTGAGGGATACATAGTGAGACTCTGTCTCAATAAAAAAAAAAATTAACGTCCCTCACCTATGGCCACTTCCCTCTGGAAGTCTAGTCTAAGTCTAGTGCACATGCTCATTGGGTCCAGCCTCATTCTGGCCTCCATGACTCTGTGAGGGTTCAGTTTACCAGGTCAGTGTTCATGGAGTTGGGTGTGTACTTTTACATATGATCATGAAATTTGATCTCTTGGTCTCTTGGAGTCCTTAGTCTTGAATGGCACAGCCAGTCATATGTAGTAGACCAGTCCTGACCTACTATACCAAACATATAATTATGACTTAATAATGAAAAGAATCATCATTCCCATGTAGTGGTGTGGCAGCTACGTGCTGAACACAGGGCTGAGTGGTTTCACACATGGGGTCTCATTTAGTTTTTAGAATAGCAGCCCTGCCTGTAGGCATTATTTCTAGCCTTTTATGAACATATTGTTGCAGGAAGAGGAGGTCCAATGGGGAGAAAGAGCTCCCAAACACCGTATTTAAGAGGAAAAAAGGCTTTTAGCTGGCAGAGCTAATAGAATAGAAGAATTCAAAAAGGCTGGGTTCCCCCACTGGTGTTTCCCTTTTTATCTCCAGTGAAAAAGTACCCACCCACAGGTATCTTTCTCATTGGTCAGTTTGAATCAAGTGGGACAAGCTGTTCCAGCCCCCACAGAACTACAGGATTGCATAGAAGTGGAAATTTCCAGGTCTCAGCAAGATAAGTCTACAAATTCCTAAGAGCTGAGTCACCCTGGAGAGGACCCTGCAGGTGTATCCCTGAGGTCTCCTTGAGAAAACCTCTGTTCTCCTAGACCTCGCCCTTCCCGGGTATCCTCTCGCAATATAAACTGAGGCTCTGAGAGACTTAGTATCTTGTCCAAGTTTACTTGGCCCAGCTCTGTCCAGCACCCAAGTCCACAGGACATCCTTGCCTCCCATATCCTCCTGGGAGACCCAGTGGTCCCACCTGTCCAGTGCATTTTCTAAAATCAGATCTGAGTGTTTCATGTGCTCTGACTTTGTATGCAAAGTTGATATTCCTTTAAAATTCCCTTGCTCACGCCTCTAGTCAAGGTTGTCTTGGGCACAGAAAGTTCTTTAAATATTCCAACCACTTGTCACCCAAGGAATGTTCTAAACCATGACAGTCTCTGAAGTGTTCCTGCCCTTGCATGAAATGGACTCTATCTGGTTTATAATTAGAAGTCAAATGATTTTAAGTGGCTTCCACTTGGCTTAGTTTTCAAAGCCGTTCCAGTTACATAGAACTTCCTCTACACAGATAATCAGAGGCGGGGGCTAGAGAGTGCAGCGGGGCATGGATTGGGGACATGTAAGCCTGGGTCAGGTTGCCCTTCTCATCTGTGACCTCCTATGGCTGGGAGGGACTCACCCTTGAAGACATGAAGACTTTGCAGGAGTATTAGAAGCTGGGATAGAATCAACTTGTACAAAACACTAATTGGTTTGACTTCTTCCTTAACCATCAGTAATTATTTTGGGATTGATCTTATAATAAAAGCACATTTCATAATAAAACTGTTTCCCTTCCCAAGGCAGAATATCTTGTATTGGTTACAAGTCCAAATAATTTGCCTTAAAAGGCTCTCACAGAGATAAGCCTGGAATGAGTCTAATGATTTTTCTTAATATGAATTAAGCAGATTGGAGAATATGGAACACCATGTTTATTCAACAAATTTCATTCCAATCTTTCCCTCCATATCCTCAACCCCTCCCACAGCCTTTATTATTATTTTTTAATTCCAAAACTGGGTGGAAGTTGTGAAGGTGGAAAAGTTGTGCAAACTAGAGGACCTTGGTCTGAGGTTTCCCTTGAAACTGTCATTGGTTTTCCAGAAGACCAATTATTCTAGCTGTAGCTAGAATCTAAGGGCCCAGGGACAATCTTACTTCAGAAATACTTGAGTTCCTAACAAGGCTGCATAGAGCTGCAGGCTTCCCTTTATGAGGGTTGGGGGTCCCAATATGTGCTTGTGAGAGAAATAGAATTTTTTCAGAACATTGATCTAAGGTTCTAACAACCCCTGTTTAGATCATTTCTTCCCTTCCTCAAACAAATCTAAATTTCTATCCATTCTTTATATGATGATTTTAGACCTTATCTTTTTCACAGATTTTTTTTTTTTCCTGCCAAGTGTGGTCTTCAATGATTTAGTTAATAAATCTTATTCACTTAAAGTTAATGTTTGGACAGGTAGCTACTCATGAAAGATATTATTGGTCTAGTATGCTTGCTGGGGCGTCCAACATGTGGCCTGTGGGCTGCATGCAGATTACCTGAGGATTTTTTTGCTTATTTGCAGTGGAGGATATCTTGAAAATTATGCACAGGCTTTAAAAATTTTTTTTGCTCATCAGCTTTTGTTAGCGTTTATGTGTTTAACATATGGTCCAAGATGTGGTACAGAGAAACCAAAAGGTTGGGGCTGCAGAGACCAAATTTTATGATCCTTCCCTGAGTAGTTTATAATCTATGGGGACAGAAGTCAACTTTAGTGGGAATGGGAGGGATACAGATAAACAAGCAGTTAATAATACTAGATTTGTGTTAAGGTAGAAAGCAATAAAACGTAAAGAAAGAGGACATATGGAAATGGCCCCTACGAAGGGCAGAGAACGTGTGAAAAGGTGCTGTCCAGTTATAAGGTCCTTTGACATACATAATGTCCATCCGAGCCAGGAGAAATGTGCTTTGGACTCTTATTTCTCTTTCTTTCCTAGATGCTGGGAAGACGGCTTTCATGGAGGATATTGACAGTAGTTTTAAAATGGGGGCAAGGGGCGGTGCCTGTGGCTCAAGGAGTAGGGCACTGGCCCCATATACCAGGGTGGAGGGTTCAAGCCCAGCCCTGGCCAAAACTGCAAAAAAAAAAAAAAATAAAAAATAAAAAATAAACAAAACAGGGGAAGGGGAGCTTGGTGAGCCCCACCCATAGGTATATACTGGAAGGAGGGTGCCCAATACTGGTTATGTCTTCCTGCTTAAGAAGATGCCAGAACCACAGAGCAGGGGCCATGGTCTGCAGAAACTTATGACTGCTTTGTTTAATGTACAAGTTTAAAGAAAATAAAATATTCATAACAAAAGTCCACAGAAATTTGCTTTTGTGTTTCTAAAAAAAGAGAAAGTCTACACAAAAATCTATGGACAAGTGTTCATAGCAGTTTTATTCATAATGGCCAAAGACTGGAAATAAACTAGATGTTTCTTAATGGGTGAGTGGTTAAACTATGGTACATGTGTACCACAGAATACTACTAGGCTATAGAAAGGAATGAATTATTGACATATAGAACAATGTACCTAGGGAAAAGCTCAGTTGCATAGGTTAGCTGTTATGTGATTCCATTCATACAGACTTCTTAAAAATAAATCAGAGATGGAGAACCCATTAGGGGTAGAAATCTGGAAGGGGAGTGAGGTGGTAATTGTAAGAGGGTAACAGTAGGGGGGTCCTTGTAGTAAAGGGACTGTACTGTGTCTTGACTGTCGTGGTGGATATACCAATGTACACAATCTACACTGCACAAAATTAAATGCACACACACATGTGCACACGTAAAGATGGGAAAATCTGAATAAAGTGGTGGATTGCTCAATGTCGTTTTCCTGGTTATGGTATGGTGCTGCTGTTTCACAATATAGCACAATTAGCAAAACTGGGTAAAGGGTACATGGAATCTCTTTGTATTATTTCTTATAATTGCATGTGAATTTGCGATGATCTTAAAACAGAAAGTCTAATTTCAAAAGGGGGAGAAAAAGACACTTGCGCACTTCCTTAAGCCTGTGTCTCACCTCACATTTACCATATTTCCTACCTCCCCCTCCTCCAGGTTTCATCCTTGGGGTGTAGGGATTGAGGGAGAAGCCCATAGTTTAAGCAAATGGGTTCAGTATTCCTGTCTCTGAGGCAGCAAAGAAGGTGGGGATGGAAGAGATTAGCCAGGTAAGGGTGGGAAGAAGACCAAGAGAGAAGGTGAGCAGGTGAGTGTGGGGGCCTCAAAAGGGGTAAGGGGGACCCCCTGGTCAGATGGGCAGGAATGTGACCTAATCTTGGCATAGGGACTATTACAGGAGGTGAGTGCTGGGGAGGTTCCCAGGACAGAGTTACTCCTGGGTAGGGGGTAGGCTGGCTCTGTGGAGGAGGTGGGATGTCATTTGAACCCTGAAAGTCCAGAATTAGGCACTTAAAGTCTAAAGCAGGGGTGTCCAACCATTGGAAGAGTAAGAGTTATCTTGCGCCACACATTAAATACACAAACACTAAGAAAACTGATTAGCAAAAGAAAGGTCCTTTATGCTTTTTGTGATATCCTACACTACAGATAAGCAAAAAAAGTCCTCATAAAATCAGCAAGTAGCCCAAGGGCCAGGGTGGACGCCACTTCTCTAAAGGGAAAGGCCCATGGGTAAAGACAGAGGGCAGGAAGGCATGGGAGAGGATGTGATATGAGAAGTAGTTGGGTTTGGTCGGGCAAGAAGGCTATATTAACCAGTTTGATGTAAGCATTCCAAATTGTATATAACAGCACATTGTACCCTATAAATGCATTAATGTACAGTTACGATTTAGTATAACAATTGTTAAGAGTGAAAAGGAAAGGAAGGAGTGGGAGAAAGTGGGGAAAAGTAGGAGATGGGGGTCAAATCAGGGTGGCTGCAGAGAGTGGGCAATGGGGGGGGTGTTGAAGGCTCCATGGGGTGCACAGCTGGCTTTAGGGAGAATAGTCTGCAGCAGTGTAGAGAGGTCAGATGGGGAGAGAAGGTTAGAAGGACAGAAATCAGGGAGATGTAATCTCGGGGAGAGAGACAGACAATGACGTCTGTATGTATTAATCAGGATTAATTTCCTCTGCCTGCATCAGGAACTTCGTTTAAGTTTATTTCTCTATTATGTAAAAAGTGGCAGTAACAGTTAAGAACTGGTCAGGTTGGGCAGTGCCTGTGGCTCTAGGAGTAGGGCGTCAGCCCCATGTACTGGAGGTGGCAGGTTCAAACCTGGCCCTGGCTAAACAAAACAAAACAAACCCAAAACAAACAAACAAAAAAACTGCAAAAGAACTGGCGGGGTAGGTGCTTGGAAAGCCCGTGAGGTGGGTCCTACTTTCACTATCTCTATTTTGCTGATGAAGAAATGGGGCATAGGGAGGGTTAGCTGGTTTCTCAAAGTGACACAGTCAGTAGAAGAACCAGGTATCTGGTTCCAGAACCTGTGCTCTTCCCCACTGGTATCGACTGAGTATTTGAGTCCTCTTGGAATTCATGTGTTGAAGCCCAACCCTTAATGTCTTGGTGTTCGGAGGTGGGGCCTCTGGGAAGTGATCAGGCCATGTAAGTGGAGCCCTCAGGAATAGGATTAATGTCCTTAAGGGAGAGACCCCAGAGATCTCCCTGCCCCCTGTGCCATGTGAGACACAGGGAGAAGACAGTCATCCATGAGCCAGGAAGGGAGCCTCACCTGACACTGAATCTGCTTACTCTTGGTTCTTGGAGCTCCCAGCCTCCTCAATCACGAGAAATAAGTGTTTGAGTCAACAGTCTATAATATTTTATTTATAGCTGCCCAAATGGACTAAGATATGCACTATGCTTGTGGTGGCACCAGGTATAAAGAAGGAAATATCTAGATCTGTGCACTCATATGACTTCTTTTCTCCACATTGTTTTCCTTTTTCCTTGATTATATTAACATCCTGTGGTGCTCAGGGGGAGACAGTAAAGAAGACTTGCTGAACTGATGCTTGCATGTAGGCTTAGCAGAGCACACAAAGTGCTGACGACCTGTCCTTTGCTTCATGGACAATTTCAAGCCTTGGCCTGGGTCGGGTACTGAGCATTGTCAATACCAGGGGGCCAGGGGGTGGTTCTGGGGCCCGTACTGCAGATTTCTCAGTCGCCTGGGAAATAGACTGTCCAAAGCCTGTGTTACCAAATGGAGCAAAGGAAGAAGGAAAAGCCAGGAAGTAGGGCGGTTGGGCCCAAAGCCTTGGGTAGCTCATGCCTGGCAAGGCCTGGATGGGGAGCTAGGAAGGTGGGCTTTTAATGTGGTTTCTGGTGAGTAGTGGGCAGCTCTGTGTGCTCCAAGGACTGGGTGATATAGCTCTAGAAGGGACAGAGGGATTTGCTTTGTGGCTACATGTAACTTGGAAACAGTATTGTTTCTCTGCCATTGGTGTTTTGCAGAAAGCATAATTGAGGCCAAGTCCATGCCAGGGCTAAAGACCAAGAATGGAGTAATGTCCACAGAGAGAAGAGTAATTAGCAAATTCCTTAATTAGAGTTGGGTTCCTGTTTCTCCAGTCAATTCTAATCACTTGCTAGGTTTTAACTCAGCTCCTCTGGCCTGCATTGTGCAGACACAGAGCTCAGAACATCAGAACCCAGTGATCTCGGATAAAGTAAGTAAGATCTGGTTTCCCCTTCTGTAAAAAGACTATCACAAAACTTATTTCCTGAAGCTATGGAAATCCAAAGAATTAATATGCAAAAAATATTGGCAAGCTCTCAAGGTTAGTCATTTACTACATTCGTGATAATGATGCCTTGTTAGTCATTAATGCCAGTTAGTAAATGATTCTGTACTTAAATTTCAGGCTTCATTGAATCCCACTGATTTCCATTTCTCACCAAGGTGCCATTCTGCACTGACACATGTAATTGAAGCTTGAAGATTTACTTAGGCACCAAAAGATTGATCTTGACAAAATTAATGAAGTTTCTAAGTTTCTCCTGTTTACTAGACATTAGCCATCATCCCTAGGATGTGCCATCCTTCTCTTATTCTGATAGGAGTTCGAATTTAAATATATGTTTAGAAAATATCTGTTGAAAATCTGCAGTAAGTCAAGTGGGGGAAATAATGGGCTGTCCCTGAATGAAAATCTCACACTGATGTTTCAATATATAGTGCCTACATTCTGGGTTGTTATCGAAAATTTTCATCCCATTCCCATTCCATATCTCCTTTTTTTTTTTTTTTTAAATGAGACACAGTCTCACTTTGTTGTTTTTGGTAGAGTGCCATGGCATCACCCTAGCTCACAACAACTTCAAACTCTTGGGCTCAAGCTGTCCTCTTGCCTTAGCCTCCCAAGTAGCTGTAACTATAGGTGCCTGCCACAATGCCCAGGCTATTTTTAGAGACGGGATCTTGGTCTCGCTCAGGGTAGTCTCGAACTCATGAGCTCAAGCAGCTGACCTACCTTGGGCTCCCAGAGTGCTGGGATTGTAGGCATGAGCCAACGCACCTGGCCTGTATCTCCTCCTTCTTCAACCAAGATTTACTTGTTAGACACCAAGCTCATCTGTAATTCTTCTGTGCTAAAGATATAGGCAGGAGTAAGGTGTAGTCCTGTCCTCAGGGAGCTCACAGTCAGGGAGAGAAGGCAAACTGGAAAACAAATAATAGTAATGTAACAAGGGCCAGGTAAAGAGGCGACGTTTCAACAGGAAGGAGAAAGTTCTTACATTGGTAATACTAGAATTCACCCACCACTTAGCAAAACAGGATTATTTTTTGCATATAATGTAAGTTTAATCCTTTTAATTTTAGAGATTAAGAAGTAATTTAGGTTTTTATTAGTTCTAGTCTCTTCCACCTTTCATCTTACAGTGCTTCTTAATCCCTCATTTATATATTTACAATGCAAAACATATCAAGTCACCCCTCCTGCCCCCACACTCTCTAATGATCTTTCTATGTATTGCTTTTTGTTTTCCATTGTAAATTTTTAATGTTTAAATCCTCTCTGTTTCTTTCTTTAAAATCTAAACTTGCCCCATCAGATTTGCGAAAATTTGAAAGCTTGGCAATACTCTCATTGGCAAGGCTATAGGGAAACAGGTATTCTTATTCATTGTCTGTTCGGGGGCTGGGGGAATGAAAAAACAGTGTAATTTCTATGGAAGGGAATTTGCTAATGGCTGAGAAAACTATGTATGCATTTTTCCATTGAGCTAGCAATTTGACTTATAGTAATTTATTCTGAACATATATTTTCAACAGTATGAAAACACAAGTATGCGAAATCATTTTATTATAGTATCATTCATAATAAAATCAATAGGAAACTACCTCAATGTCCAAGCATAAGAGACTGGTTGATTACACAGTGGAGTATTACAAAGCTGTAAAAAGAATTAAGATGGTGTGTATAAACTGATGTGGAGTCATTTCTAGGGAATTTTTTTTTTTTTTTTTGCTTTTTTTATTTCAGTTTGCTTGCTCTCTTAGTTTCCTTGTTTTTTTTTTTTTACATTGTCCTTGCTTGTAGTGATTCTTCTTGCCAGTTGCCTCCCACATTAGCTGGGATTACGGGTGCCCACCACAACACCCGGTGGTGTTTTGTGTTGGTGGTGTGTTGGTGGTAGAGACGGGGTCTTTTACTCTGGCTCACTCATGCTAGTCTCGAACTGTGAGCGCTAGGAATCCACCCGCCTCGGCCTCCCACAGCGCTGGGATTACAGACGTGCGCCACCACGCCCAGCCTTTTTTTTTTTTTTTTTTTTGAGACAGAGCCTCAAGCTGTCGCCCTGGGTAGAGTGCCGTGGCATCACAGTTCATGGCAACCTCCAACTCCTGGGTTCAAGTGATTCTCCTGCCTCAGCCTCCCAAGTAACTGGGACTACAGGTGCCCGCCACAATGCCTGGCTATTTTTTGTTTTTTTGGTTATAGCCATCATTGTTTGGTGTGCCTGGGCTGGATTCGAACCTGCCAGCTCAGGTGTATGTGGCTGGTGCTTTAGCCACTTGAGCCACAGGCGCCAAGCCTCTAAGGGATCTTTTTAAGTGAAAAAGTGAAGTGCATAAGAATGTACATAGTATGTTACCTTTTGTGTAAGAAAGAAGGAAAAACAAGAAATCCCATGTTTGCTGATCTCTACAAAAGAAACACAGGCTAAATCCAGAAACTTCTGAATTTGGTTTCCTATAAGAGGTGCAGTGAATAGGGCAGGATTATATTGAAGGATTAATATTCTCTTTTTGCACAGTTTTGACCTTTAGAAGCATGTTCATGTTCTACGTATTCGAAAGTAAAATTAATAAGGATGAAAAAGGGAAAAGTCCCTAAAACTGAAAGCAAAGTGAGACAGATCACCCAATTGTATTTCAAATGAATACCGTAAACACTTTGAAGAGAAGGAGAGAGAGGATTAATCCCAGTAATTTATAAACACAGTATTTGACCATGTATTCTCAGTCTTAGGTAAAGGAGTAGATGGACTTGCACACAAATCCTGAACTTTGTTAAGTAGCCTTGTTTTTTGTAGTGGCACAGAAAAGCAATTCTGAAACAATCTTATACGTGCGGAAGTTTTCAGAATCAAAATGGAGTCACTTATGTTAAAACCCTGACAAATGGAGCCAGTGAAGGCCATGAGGGTGCGTTCTCATGAATGCCTGATAACAAGAACTATCACAAAAGATTGTCACAACCTTGTGCAAAGTTCACAGACAACACTTCTGCAAGGATGTCTGTCCAGCAACTGCCTGTCCAACCCTGAATACCCTTGTTGTTGATCCTCATAGCCAAGGATAATGGATTCAAAACAATCCTCCTTGTTTTGACTTTTAAAACTTCCTGTTGTCTCAACTTTTGTGAATATAGACATAGTTTACTATGGCACATATATTCCCGCTGCAACACCACTCCCAAATAAATGTCATTTTCTTTCATAGCATCTCCCCCCTCTCTCTGTTATTTAGTTTGACATATGTATTATAGGATTGAGCAGACGAGTAAATGTGGTGTTGTTGGGAACCAGGTTTCTACTAAAGGAGGGATGAAATATAGAATGGGGGGAAGGCAAGAAAGAGGCCCTGTTGGGATGGATTGAAATTTGAGATGTCAGTGTGTAACCATATTCTAAAATATATATACATGTGTGTGTATAAATTTGCATGAATACGTATGCATATATATGCATTGCCTAGCTTCGTCTGCTGACAAGGCCAACAAACAATAACACCCCAGGAGCAATGAACACACCTAGTACTCAGACTGTCTTCTCTAATTCCATTTCCCACTGAAAGGAACCAGAGCTCCTGAGAGAACCAGCATTCCGGGATTGGGACAGGGTTGGAGCAGGGCTTGTAGGTAACCAACTGTAATGTTTCCGGGGTATGTAGCAGATAAGCCAGGAACATTTCGTTGTACTAGAAATGAAGAAAGTGTTCAAAAAAGAGATGGGAGGCAGGATGAGGTGGCTCACATGTGTAATCCTAGCACTCTGGGAGGCCAAGGCAGGAGGATCACTTGAGGCTGGGAGTTCAACATTAGCCTGAGCAAGAGTGAGACCCCATCTCTATAGAAAGCACAAAAATTAGCCAAGTGTGGTGGCATGTGCTTGGGGTCCTAGCTACTAGGGAGGCTGAGGCAAGAGGATCACTTGAGCCCAGGAATTTGAGGTCACAGTGAGCTATGATGACGTTACTGAACTCTAGCTTATTAGACTCCATCTAATGGGATAATGCTACAAGAGATACAGGAACCAGCTTGAAAGGTGCCTACTGGCTAAATCTGGGACATTTTAAATAAGTATAACAATGAATTATAAGCCATTAAATGTCAGAATTTATGAGTCGCTACGGAATAAATGGATAAATATTTATTTAGATGGGGTGAAGGGAAGGCTCTCGCTTACAGTGCAGTGTATGACTATTTGTGCATAAATGCCAGCTGGTAAGTTGGGAGGAGGTGCTAGACCTGGAAAGTTAGTATTTTGCAACTGTTATGGCAAAGATCAAACGAGAATCATCAACGGATGCCAAAATGAGGGGGGTGTTTAAATAAAGAGCAGGATATTTGTTTGGTTTTAAAGTATCTCCTTACAGATTTTTAGTTCCAAGGGGAAAAAGCAACAACAATTATACTGTAGAGAAATTTGACCCCTTGACTCTTGACTGGATGATCAAAATTTGTATGAATGAGGCCAGGTGGACATTGTGTGCCTCCTGATACGGCCCCCGGAGAAGGACACGATGGTACCTATGCAGTGTTCCCACCAAGAACGTACAACCCAAGTCAGGAGGAGATATTAGATAAACTCCAAATGAGCGGCATTCTGTTCAACATGGAGCAGAGGAGAGCTCTAGACTGGAAAAATGTCATCATGGATGACAAGGGCAGGCAGGCTGTGGAAGTGCTCCAACTGGTGAAGGATAAAGAGACAAGGCAGTTGAACGCCGTCTCTGAGCCTAGACTGCATCCTGCACTGGAGGGGTAAATGCTATAAGGACATTATGTGACCATTGACAGAAATAGAATATGGACAGTAGATCAAAGTATTATTTCAATATCAAATCGAGTGAAGTTGATAATCACGCTATAGTTATGCAAGAGAATTTCTCTATTCATAGGAAATACATGACATATTTAGAAGGCAGAGGCCACCATGTACGCAGCTTTCTCTATCATGGTTCAAGGGAAAAATATACACACATACATACTTATATGTGCATGTATATAAATCTATGCATACATAGTCATACAAATTCACATATATATATTTATATGGAGAGAGAGAGAGATTGAGAAGGAGAAGAAACAAATACTACTGCAAATGGATAAACTGTTAGTAATTGGTGGATCCTTGTTAAAAGAAATATAGGCAGGGTGGTGCCTGTAGCTCAAGCGGCCTAGGCACCAGCCACATACACCAGAGCTGGTGGGTTTGAATCCGGCCTGGGTCTACCAAACAATGACAACTGCAACCAAAAAATAGCTGGGTGTTGTGGCGGGCACCTGTAGTCCCAGCTACTTGGGAGGTTGAGGCAGGAGAATCTCTTAAGCCCAGGAGCTGGAAGTTGCTGTGAGCTGTGACACCACAGAACTCTACCCAGGGCGATAGCTTGAGGCTCTGTCTCAAAAAAAAAAAGAAAAGAAATACAGGCATTCTTTTACTTGTTTTTTTGTTCTTGCAAATTTTCTTTTAAGTGTAAAATTATTTCTCCCCTCAAAAAAAAAAAATTATCCCCCTCCCCCCCTGCAAAAAAAACATTCAGTCCTGTAAGTCCTGCTGGTTCAGGAACATTTATCTCCCTGCTCTTCTGTTCACTGGTTTTGGTTCTGGGACCATGCGATGACTCTGACCACCTGTTAGAATAGATAACATCAGTAATTAAAAAACATTTTTTTGTACTGAAGCACCGCCCCACTACCCCTTTTTTGCAAATGCAATCTTATGTAGAGCCTCAGGCTGTGGAAGAGGTGACAGAGGTTGCTCGGATTGAAGAGCGTTTGTGTGCTGGTGGCCTATCAGAGCCCGTGCACTGTACTTCCCAGGCCAGCTGGGCAACCCTGAGGCACCTCCAGGGAATGGAGTTTGACAACTGCTGCTCTAAATTAAACTGGCCCTGGTGCAAGTGACTTTGGTAACACCTTAGAATGACAATGCTTGTTCTGCGATTGGTTGAAAACCTCAGAATGACTTCAGAGAGGTGGACTTGTGCTTTTTGGACAGGGTCTAATATGTGCTTTCAGTGATAAATGACCAGTTCTTTTTTTTGCCTCTCCATGAGGCTGTTCTGTCCTTGGCTAGTGGCTCTCACTTGACAGCTATTCAGCAATAAGCCCCTATCGGTCAAACCCAGTGTGTGATTGTTTCAAAGAGTTGAGTTGTTTCTGAAGAAGTGTGTAAGGATCAGACTTGAGTAAAGAGAATCACATTTTCTTTTGCTGCTGCTGATCATTTGGGATTAATTTTCAAACAACCATAGTGCCTTGCTGGAGATGGGATTTATATTTATTCAACCGTCTTCTTTCCTTTCCTGTCAGTTAGTTAAGATTCTTGAACGTAATTGGTGGAGAGCAGCTTAGCATTTAAACAAATCCTTGGCAAACCCTTTTGAAAAGGGACTTAAACTCCTCAAGTTAACTGTTCTGAAAGCTGGACCTTTGGTATATTTCTATCTATTTTGTAACTCAAACTCCAGTCAACTTGAAATAGAAGAGTATCATTTGCAGGGAGCCTTGGAATGTTGTTAATAATCTTTGTAGTGACTTACCTTATTTTCTATAACACTTTTTTGCAAAGACTCAAGGCCGTAACAGCTACCCACCCCGTAGTTCTTTCCATCAGAAGACAGGACTCCCACACAGCGAACAGTTGTAAAGTAGAGGACAGAGAGGCCCCTTGGCTTTTATCTCTGTTGATTGGTAGTGACTTCCTGGAGCCTTATGTTGAGAAGCTTTCTAGGGTAGCATGGGGTCTTGGTGAGAATAAATGCTATGATTGATTTGTGATGTCTGCTTGGGTATGACAGGGGATGTTAATCGGGTGAATGCAGCATATGTGATGCTCCTGGCCTAAAAATAACTCTCAGGGGCTCTGGTTGGAAAGAACACACTGTCCTATTGACTATGCGCACTGGTCTGTTGCATATACCTTCTTGCTAAACAAGAAACCCTGGCTGTCATACCCTAGATTAGACATGGGAAGAACTAGAAAGCCCTGGCTGAGGCTTTGGGTGTTTTTACTGCACCTGTTTCTGCCCAGTACAGCATAGGAGCCCTTAGTCCTGGGCATGGCAAAATCCAGCATGCTCTGCCTCCCACCTGTACCTTGTTTGAGGTTTAACTGGTTGGCACATTCTTCTTGAAATGTCAGAATCCTAGTCTTTCTTTTAAAGATTTCAGAACCCTGAAATTTCTTGTAGTTGTACAGACTCTTTGATATTTCCTTGTAATTTAAGTGCCAAGAAAAATCGACCCTGGTAAAACCCAATCTCTTTCAGCACGTACCTGAGACATAAGAAACAGAACAGAATTTAGAGAAGATTCCTCCATGAAGCTGTGCCTACAGATGGGTGGAGATTTCTCTGCCCTTGAATATCACAGCATTTTGTACCTCTTGGGTTAACTACGTGGTGCTGTTTGGCTTCTTTTTCGTTGGGTTCTCCTTCATCCACCCCTTTCCCATTAGATGATAAGAGCCTTTCAATGAACATTTAATCAGCAAAAATGTTGGAAGGCCAGTTATTATGTTTTACTTTTTTTCCCCTTTTTACAGTTTTTTGGCCAGAGGTGGGCTTGAACCCACCACCTCTGGCATATGGAGCCAGCGCCCTACTCTGTTGAGCCATAGGCGCCGCCTCTTTTTCCTTTTTAAAAAATGTTGTAAATCATGCAGTCATTATAAATATAAAGATCAGATTTCTCTCATTTTTTGGTTGAGTGTACATTTTATTCTTTTTTTTTTATGTGTACATTTTATTTTAACCTCTTAGAGATGTAAGAAATGTCACCTTTTTCTAAATTTAACTTCTATCACATTCCAACTTCCCCATTCTTCTCAGACAATATTCAAGTCCTAACATCGTTGCTGGTCATTCCTTCCATCCACCCCTCACACGCCTCAGATTATGCAAATATCCTGGGTGTGCTACAGGGAGCAGAAAACTCAGGCATGGCTCTTGGGACCTCAGTCAGCCTAGTCACCAATGACAAAGCCAAAGCCTACCAGGAATGTCCAGTGAGCCAGAAAGCTTTGCTGTTTTATGCAAAACAGGAGAATTCAATTGCAGCCTGACAGCCTGGTTCTGAGAGTCTGAGGCAGCCACTGTCCTATGAGGTCCTATGTTTTGCAGCCACTGTCTTTTGAGGTCCTATGTTTTACTTTTCTTCAGCAGTGAAAAGACCCCTTCAAAGAGTTTCTATGACACTAGCGCACATCTGTAAGGTGAATTGTTTCAAAAAGAACTTGTTTTGGAATTATTTTCAGAGTGAGAATAAAGAGGCTGAGCCAGGTAAATTGGGGCAATGGAATTGGCTCTTCCACCCTTCCTTGCCTTCTCCACTTCTCTGGATGTGCGAATTTGAGTTACTTTTGAAAATCCTCAAAGACTAGCTTCCTGAAGCCGAATAGCTGGAGATGTTTTGCCGGGGAGGCAGGGTATTAAAAGCAGCACTCAGAAGGGTTCAATGTATGTTTTATCCACAAACAGCCCTGACTGAGGAAGACTGTGTGAGCGTTGTCGGATTTCCCAGTAATACACACTTGTATTAGCCAGTGTGACCCTCCCTTCCCTGGAGCAGGTCCCCATCTGTACAGTTCTTTTAGGCAAGACACTGTTTATTTCATGGACATTTGCCTACCTGTGTTCTAATTTGGGGGCCAGAGAAATAAACATGAGTTTGGAGGCAAAAATACTTCCATTACAAGAAGTCAGGGCTGGAAGTGGGGCCCCAGAGAGGAGAGAAATAGGAGTGGGGAACTGAGAAAGGGTGATTTAGGCAAGGCTGTTTGGAGCGGAGGAGAGGCCTCCGTTCTATTCTGAAAGCTGTGTAAAATGGCTCTTTCCTGCCTCCCTCCTGCATGCCCCCTTTCCTCTTTGCCAAGGAATCTGTGAAGATGCTGTAATTAAAAAGTTGAAAATAGGAAAAGAAAACCCAACCCAAACTAAAATGACATCTATAGACGTCTCTTATTTCTTTGATTAAAAGAACTTGGAAAAGGTTTGGGGAGTTTTCCTGTGATTCTTCTTCAACATACTGTCCTGGTTTTGTTCTCATCCCGTGCATTGCCTTGACATGTCCTTGATTTGAGAAACTTTGAAGAGTCAAAGAGAATAATTTTATTGTTTATAGGAAATGTAAAAAAAAAAAAAAAAACAAACAACCCTGAGGTTTTCAATAATTTGAATCTGTGTAACTTATTGATAATAACCATCAGTCCCTAAATTCTGATAGATAACTTAAACTCATGCCTAAAAATACATGTCACATTCCAGCCTGTCTCCTGAAAGTCACCTCCAGCCTGTTCCCCTCTCATGCCAGGCCGCAGGCCCTGGAAAATGACCCCCTCCTCCCCTCTTTCAGGCCCGTGGCCTTCCCTTGTCACCTAATCATTGAGGGTGATCAACAATGCGGATCTTCCTGTTCTTTGTTTTGGCCTCCTTTTTGTTTCCTTCAAAGGATTCATTAAAATTCATAATTATTTGTTTATTAGTTTTTGGATTCCCTAAAACGTAACCTCTTTGAACACTGGACTATGTCCATCTGCCTTGCCCCACTGTTGTCAGTGGCAAAACACTGGTCGAATAAATGAGTAAGCTTGGATTTGTGTAAAGTCCCCAAGTGGAGCTGGCAGGAGCAAAACACCAGACA
Source organism: Perodicticus potto (assembly GCA_963574655.1). Classification (NCBI taxonomy): domain Eukaryota; kingdom Metazoa; phylum Chordata; class Mammalia; order Primates; family Lorisidae; genus Perodicticus; species Perodicticus potto. The sequence goes on from CAUYRH010183843.1 coordinate 28,529, forward strand.
CTTGCCAGCAGGGTCACTAGCAAACAAGGCTGCCGTCCAAGGGGTTTCTCTGAAAGGCCTTCTTCCGCTGCTGGGGGCCGGGAGTAAATCAGGAGGAGGTGATGTGGAAAAACCCACGGAAAGCAGAGCTTCTTTCCACTGCAGATGGTGAGAAGGCGTGGTTCACACTCTGTAATTGAGCAGAGGAGTCAGCCTAGGTGTAAGTTTGAGACTGTGTCTTTTTCTGGCAAAATGTGGGGATGTGGGTCATAGTTATTACTTTTAATATTAGAAAGAAATCTTTCTTGGAGTCTTTCCTGGAAAAAACCTGGCCTTTTAATAGCAGACGTTCAGTAATCACTGAAGGAGTCTTCTCAGCCAGGGAGGTGCTGGAGTGAGGAGGCACCCCGGGGGAGACAAGGGGCTCAGTGTCTCAGGAAACCGCCTAGTAAACAATTATAACACAGAGTGACGAGCGAGCGCCGCTGCAGAGGGAAGGGTGGGTAGCTGGGAGAGGCTGGGGCGCAGTGCGTGCTGGGGAGGGAGAGAGGGAGGTCACCCAAGGCTTCCTGAAGGAACAACCTGAGGTTGCTTCTCCCTGTTGGTTCCTTAAACGAGGATTTGGTGACCTCTGCTGGGAGATGAGACCTCCAGCCTGCACTGGACAGTGGGGGAAAGCAGAGAGGAGGTTTGCACAGAGCTAAGACCTCCTGAAGAGAGAACCTCGAGAGAGATTTGATAAAAGGCTTGGACCAGTGGAAGTGAAAAATTACAAGGCCTAGGCCAGAGGGCTGGAGAACGGGGATTGAGAGGGTTGGGGAAATAAAAAGAGAAAAGAGGTTCTATTGATTTCTGGGCTTTGGACAGGGCACTTCCATTTCCCAGAATGTATTTTTTTTGCTAATTTTCCAATATTTTATCAGGCAATTTTTCAAACATACATTACAGTCGAAAGAATTATACAGTGATCACCCATACACCCACCATATACGTTATATAATTTTCTTCTTCTTTTTCACGTGGAGGACATTTGTTTGTAGGGAGGCCACAAATTTTGTGCCTCTCATCCCAGTGACCCCAGATTCAGGTTGGGTGTGTCATAAACAGAGGAGCCAGCCATTGCTCAGGCTCCCTGCCCTGAGCACATCTCTCCAAGAATTTATTCCAAGGGAACCAATTGGATACACACGCACAAAGATGTCCGTTCCTTCGCTGAGGGTCAACAGAGACTAGCTAAACACTAGACTAGCTAAACACAAGGCTCCATTAAATAATTTATGGTCTACCCAGAATATGAGGGGACCATTAAGAATAATGATACAGTTTTTTATATTGATACGGAAAGTCATTTGAGAACTGTCGATAAGTAAAAAGCTCAGTTACAAAGCAATATTAAAAACATAAAGGCTTAGAAGTAAACACAAAATGCTCACAGTGGGGGAATTAAGAACAATTAGTTTTATCTTTGCACTTTTATATGGTCCCCCACCCCCAATGTGTAGGTATTAAATTTGCAAACAGAAAATCAGGGAAGTTGTTTTCTGTTTTGAATGAAAAAATCCACTGGGTTTTAAGAAGAGCTGATTAGTAACTGTCAGAGAATACTATTGCTCATTTCACAGATCCTCCAAGGAGATCCTCTGTAGGCAGGGGCTCTGGAGCTTGGAGCTTTGACTCTGGGTGGAGAGACGGATGCTTCCTGGGTTTGCTCAATAATGAGCCAGGTAGTGGGGAATGTGCTCTCCCTTTAATACTCCAGAATAGGCCTGGCAGGAGAAGGCACCTTCCACACTACCTGAGCTAGTTGTTCTCCATGCTGGCTGCATAGTAGATTCTCTGGGGAGCTGAAAATAATTCCCATCCCTCAGATCAACAATATCCCACTCTCTGGGGGTGAGGCCCGGTAATGGGCCCTGGTGATGCTATTCTGCAGTTGGGGTTGAGTTTCTCCTGATTAGAAGAAATGAGTGAAAAGCAAACAGACAGCATCATAAAGGATCAGCATTTTAAAAACATTGAGCTTTGAAGAAAGGATTCCTTGGTCAAATACTTCTAGAACTTTCCTCCAGGAAAGTCTCTAATTACGTGAGCAAGTAAAGGCTCTGGTAAATAATTTCTGTTTGGTTTTTTTCAGTTGGCTTTTCCAATGGTTTCTGATCATGGAAACTTTTGTCTAGGGTAATCCTTTGTCTTGGGTTAGCTATGCCTAGAGTCTTCCTTGTGTACCACAGCATTTGGCCACTCCATGGGGACATTTCTCTATGAGGACCCTAGGACACTGGTAAGACCAGGGCAGATCCCTGCACGGAAACCAGCAAGAGGAAGGGGAAGAGCTCTAATTCTGGAATGTGGAGTGACCTTCTTGTCCACTAGAGTGCCCTGACCTGAGTGGGTGGGGAGGGGACACCCTGGCTACAGAGTCTGCTGTACTCACGAGGAAAATAAGGTCCCAAAAGATTATTGAGCATCTTGTCCTGCAATGGGAAGCTGGGCTAGAATCCAGACTTTCTGCTTCTCAGGCAGACCTCTCCCCGTCCGTCGCCAAGTAAAAGATGTTCCTTCAGGCGTTTTATGATCTTTGAATACAGGAACGCTGCCATGATTAATGGGAACTTTCTGCCTTTTTATCCCATTTTGTGTTCCTTTCTCCATCTGCCAAGAGGACACCCAAAGCTCTAAGTATCATTTGGTTGTAAGGAATGTTTAGAATTGAAGAGCTGCTTTGACACAATTAAAAGCTTCCAGAAGGCTGTTATGGCGCCAATTATTTACTTAGTGATAGCAAGCTATTTAAATTTCATTATGGAGTAGAAAATAGGGAGATAAGAACAAAATATGGTCAGGCTGACTGTGACCTCAAAACCCCTGCTCCTTTTGTTCATAAAAGATAGCAGAAGCAGAACATTCTGATTTAAGGATCGTTTTGCTAAACTGTGCATTCTCTTAAATGGAATTGTTTCTTAATCTCCTTGTGGGCTGCTAATGGGCCATTTATCAGGGTGTTCCAAGGCAAAGTGAATCTGGATGTAACGGGGCTACCGACTTGGGGAGAGGTGCCCTGTGTTGTAGGTGGCTGGACAGTGACTCATCGACTCCCAGCTTTGAGCTAAATGAGATCACAGTTGTCAAGTCATAAACACCCCCATCCCAATGCAAAGAAAGGGTTGTTCATGATCTCCATTTTCTTAGTGACTTCCCTTTTCTATACATCATGTAATTGTTGAAACTCCCTTTCCTTTTCTCCAGGCCCCATTCAAGTCTCTTCTCTGTGGTTATTTTAACCATAAAATTTCTAATGACACAACTTTTCATTTTGTGCTTCATATGGGGGTAGGCAGGGATTGTGGGTATGGGGGGGAAGCTTCAGGAGATTGTCAAAAGAGGCCTCACACACACACACACACACACACACATATATATATATGTACATACGCACGATGTATGTTTAGACTGAGGTTTAATTTTCACATAGCGAAATTCACCCTTCTCAGTAGTGTATCATTTTGTGAATTCTGACAAATGAATTCAATTGTCTAACTACTACCAAAATCAAGACATGGAACGGTTCCACCACTCTACAAAATTTCCTTATGCCTATTTGTTGTCAGTTCCTTTTTTCTATCTCCACCCCTGGTGACCACTGTCCAGGTTCTTGTCTCCATGAGTTTGCCTCTTCTAGAAAGGCACACACATGGAATCACACACTGTGTGGTCTTTTGAGTCTCAGCATAATACATTTGAAATGCATGAGTGTCATTGTGTGTGTGTGTGAATAGTTCATTCTGCTGTGCTACTGAGGGGTGTTTTGTTGGGGGGTGGTGGTCACAACATGGTGTGTTTCTCCCTTTCTAGTTAAAGGACACTGCGGATGTTTCTAGTTCTTGACAATTACAAATAAAGCCACTATAAATATTCACACACAGGTTTTTGTGTGGCTGCATGTTTTCATTTCTTTTGTGTCAATACTGCAGAATGGCGTTGACTCCCAGCTTTGAGCTAAATGAGATCACAGTTGTCAAGTCTAAACACCCCCCATCCCAATGCAAAGAAAGGATTGTTTTTGTATAACTTGGTAAGAACTTTATGTTTAATTTCATAAGAAATTTATCTGTTTAACTTTATAAATAATGTATGATTTTGATTTTAATTGCCTTTAACTTCATAAAATGGCAGCATACTGAAGTGGCTTTTGGAAATTATCTTTTCCCCCCCACTTAGTGTCATATGGATAAGATTTATCCCTATTGTGACACAGTTTATTCATCCTCCCTCCTTTGCATGGGCATTTTTTTGTTTCTAGGATACTATTATTGTTTTACTTTACTACTGACATTATTGTATGTGTGTCTTATTGTATTAGGTATTGATTTATGTGTCACAGTATAACCCCAAACTTAGTGACTTAAAATAACACACATTTGTTATCTTATGGTTTCTGTGAATCAAGAGTCTGGGCACATGTCAGTGGGGTCCTGTGCTTCACCAAACTGCAGTCCAGGACCGTGTGTAATCTGAAGGCTTGACTGGGGAAGAACTCACTTTCAAACTCGTGATTATTGGCAGAATTCAGGTCCTTTCAGGTTGCCAGTCCAGGGCCTCATTCTTTTGCTGACTGTCTGCCAGAGGTCACCCTCAGTCCTTTGTCACATGGGCCAGAGTGGTAACTGCTTTGTCAAAGCCAGCAGGGGAGATAGTCTACTAGTTTAACAAACATTACACTATGTGTGATATAGAAGTGACACGGAATTGACACCCATCACCTTTACCATATTCTTGGTTAGAAGCAAGTCACCAGTCTTGCCCAGTCATGAGGAGAGGGCTGCACAAGGGTATGAATACCAGAAAGCCAGGATAGTTGGGGGCCCTTTAGAGTTTGCCTGCCTCACTCACGTGTATGTGGTTTTCTTTTGCATTTATACCTGGAAATAGAATTGCTGTGTCACAGGGTACTCTGTTCCTAATAATGCTCTTGACTCAAATATTTAACGCTTTTCTATGGAATTAAAGCCAGGCCAGCTTTCTTTAGATTAATATTTATGTAATAATCGCTCTTCCAGTTTTTGGCTTTCAGCCTTTGCATATCCTTATGTTTTAAGTATTTTTTTTGTAAATAGCATATATCAAAAATTTTAAAATAAATTCAATCTGTCAGCCCTGCCATTTTAAGTTGTGAGATTAATACATCTACCTTTGTTATAATAAATGATATCCATGGATATATTTTTTATCATTCTACCTTGTTAATCAGTTTGTGTCACTTTTTGGATGTTTCTTCTGATTTTTTTCTTATTTTTATATGTATTTATAATGATACATCTGTATCTCCCTAATTTTTCCTAATAAGGTAAAAACCTAGGCTCTTAATTCTGCATTGTCATAGATGTAATTTCTCTTTTTCTTTGTCCTTATCTTGCTTTTTGTTTTTTTAGGCAATAGGAATTTATCAAGATATTTGATTATCCTTGTTCTACAATCTCTTGTAAAACCTCCGGAATTTTTCTTTTCCATAAAACTTAAACCAAAACTGTTTACAATGCATATCTTTCTGTAACAAATCTTGTGTGCTTGAGTTTTTTTATTTGACCCTAATATTTGAGTGACAGGTTGAATATCAAATACATGTATTAGGTTCCAAATTCTGTTTCCTTCAATTCTGTGAAAACATGCCTCCATTTTTTTATGCATCCGATATTGCTGGTGTCAATCTGATTCTTGTTATTTTGTGTGTGGTCCGCTCTTTTTACGATAGCTTTTAGAACTTTAAAAAAAAATTTGTAAACTTTATTATAATACACCTAGGTATGCCTTTTTTTTTTTCTTGAGACAGAGCCTCAAGCTATCGCCCTGGGTAGAGTGCTCTGGCATCACAGCTCACAGCAACCTTCAACTCCTGGGCTCAAGCGATTTTCCTGCCTCTGCCTCCCAAGTAGCTGGGACTACAGGTGCCTGCACAGTGCCTGGCTATTTTTTTGGTTGCAGCTGTCGTTGTTTCACGGGTTGGGCTGGATTCAAACCCGCCAGCTCAGGTGTATGTGGCTGGCGTCTTGGTCGCTTGAGCCACAGGCGCGGAGCTGTAGGTATGCCTTTTTTTCTCTAATTTGATCTCTGTTATGTCATCTGATATTTTTTCCTCTTCATTTTTTTTTCTCTTTCTTTTAATGAAACTCCTGTTGTTTGGGGGTTAGTACCTCTGCATCTATTTTCTCTGTCTTGTAGCTTTTCTCTTGTATTTGTCTATTTCTTTGTTCTTTCCTTCTACCTTCAGGGATATTTTTTTTAATCTGGCATTCCAAATTACTAACTTGCTCTTCATCAGTAATAATTCTGTTCCTTATTTCTATTAGTAGGTTTTTGTTACTAATATTTCTGGGTCTATTTGATTCTTTTCATGTTTTCTTGTTTCCTATTAATTCTTCTATGTCTTCTTTTTTCAATTGTTTAAAATTTCAAATTAATATGAGGGTACAAATTTTTAGGTTACATTGTTCTCACTTCTAGGGTAAAGTCCGAGTTGTAGTTGAGCCCTTCCCCCCGGGGGTATGCTGAACATCCTCACATTGTGTACAGGAGGTGAGATCCTGCCAGTTACCCTTCTCCCCACAACCTCTCCCCTCCTCCTGGCTAGACCATATTTGTGTTTTATCATTTGTGTGGGCATGTAGTTGTTTGTATGTTGGTTCTATCTTTTAATACATTTATCAGGATTATTTAAAAATATTTGGTTCATCTGTTCTAATATTTCTGCTTCTGTTGGAATCTGTAATCCAGGAGGTTATTTTCATTTTGAAATGGCTGTGCTCCTCAAAGTCTTGTTAGTTTGTTTTGTGTTCTCATTTTTTCCCTGGGGCAGTGGCTCCCCAGACAGTATATCTGGGGAAAGGCAGATCTAGTATTAGCTCCAGTGAACTCCACACATGGGGATAGGAGAGTTCCAGGGTGGAGAGCCCTGAAAATTATATGCAGTGGCTCCTTATCCCACACAATATGCCCTCAGGTCAGGTCTTCATCCTTTGTCTTCCAGAGAGAAGAAGATTTGTAGGAGACACTCAGTATTGGGTGGTTTTAAATTTTGGTTGCATCATCCAAATTACCTGGGAAGGTTTTGAAAGTCCTGATGCCCAGGCCATGCCCCGGAGCAATTTCATTGGAATCTCTGGATGTGGACTCCAAATATCAGTACTTTTAAAACTCCTCAGGAGAGTTCCATGTGCAGTCAAGTTTGCGACCCACAGTGGAGAATGTATCGTAACTCACTAGCCCTGGGTGTTTGGAGGGGAAAGGATGAGGAAATAGCTTCTGAAGGTCAGTTGGTGTCCCCTGGTTTTTGAGACCATCTGGACCAGGTCTCTACATCCTGGCAGGTGGGATACAGGCACAGCTCCCCAAGGTGATGGGGGGAGTGTAGAGGAAGCAGAAGCAGAATTCCACCAGTTCTTCTATTTTTCCCATATCCCTGCTGGCTGCTTCCTGCCCCAGGACAAAGACACCAGTCTACAAACCCAGGGCCAAAACAACCCCAGTTAATTCAGGAGCTTCTTGAATTTTTTGCTTCTTTACTTTTCTAGTTCATGTAGAGTTTTGGGTGGGGGAGAGGTGGGATGAGTATACAGCAGTCATGTTAGTTCAGCATCTTAGCCTGCACTGGAGTTTCTCAGTGTGCAAACAGTAGATCAGAAGTGTTGGCATCACAGGGAGCTTGTGAGAAGCGCAGAGACTCAGGCCCTACCCTGGACACAATCCACAATGGAACAAGATCACCAACAAAGAGTCACAATCCACAATGGAACAAGATCACCAACAAATTCTCGAGCATATTCAAGATTGAGATGCTGAACAAATACATATGCAAGTGGAATGAGCACATGTTTGACCATGTACCTCAAAGTTTGCTTGGTCCTGTTGTCCCTATAAAATGTTGATTTTAGTTCTTTGATTTGAGCTTTCTCTGCCTTAGGCTAGATTTCAACAATGCTGGATTTGCCTACCATGCAGATGGATTTTTAAAACAAAACTCTTTAGTTTTAGAAAAACAGTTCTCTAGTAGCACCATCTATCTCTTGGCTGTTGCACTTGTTACTTGCAATTTTCCATTTCTGGTATGGACACTTGGTTGATACCTGTCACGATATGGTAAGTTCTAGAAGTACCAGGAAAGTCTCTGACCTTGTTAGCTGTTGTCTCCCTAAAGTCCAGCCCAGGGTGTAGCATACCACAGGTGCTTAATAATTTGATATTAATCAAATGAGAGAAATGATGTTAGTGCTTATAAAAGTGTACTTAATTGATGGTTATCTATTGAATGCTCATATGAATGAATACACCTGTAAAGTGTCCTTTTTCTGAGAAATATATATGGTTTTGAGGATATATTTCTTCTATCCTTATTGTTTCTGGTCATTAGTGTTAAATACAACTACTTGAATTTTTAGAGTTTTATGGTTAAGTTAAAAAAAAACTTGAATGCATACTAGTATTTAAATACTGATATTTAGAATTTATTAATTTATTATTTGATGTCTACATTTTTCCTGCTAAAACAAAACAAAGCAAAATATTGCCTTTAAGAAATTTCACATCTTCTTGGTATTCTTCTGAAAGAACTAATATAGTTATGCTATTAGAAGGAAAGCAAAGGAGTAAAGAGGTCATAGTGTGCCCAGGGCCTGAATCCTATTTGATCCGTTTCTACTTTCAGTCTTCTCTCATTTCTTCCCACTCCCATTTAGGCCCAGGCAGCAGCCCAGCCAATAATATTAAATCTATTCTTCCCCTTCTCTGTTCTCTCTCCCCAGTATCCAGAGAGGCATTGACTGTGAAATAGTCTGACCTCTCCTCAGATTGGGAAAAGTAGGAAGGCAGTGTGCACAGGCTTAAGAAAAGAATCTTACAAAAATATAATCCTTTCTCAAAAAATTAGTATTTGTCAAGAACGTTTTCCCCCAAATCTTTTTCAGAGTGATTCTGAGGACTCTGAATTTGAAGACGATGGCTCTGAAAAAGTATTAGATGAGGAAGGCTCTGAAAGAGGGTTGGAAGAAGGTTCAGATGAAAAGGAAGAAGATGCATATGAAAAAGTGATGATGAGTCCAGTGAAAAAGAAGATGAAGGAGATGGAGAAGAAAAAGGGCTTGAAGATGCTGATGAAAAGGAGGAAGATGATGATGCAGATGAAAAGCTGTTTGAAGATTCAGATGACAAGGAATATGAAGAAGATGTGGATGGAAAGGAAGACGACCCAGATGAACAGCTGTTTGAAGATGATGATTACAACGAGAAGTTGTTTGATGATTCCAATGAGAAAGGGACTTTGGGTGGATTGGGCAGTGTTAAGGAAGAAGGAGCCCTGTCCGCAGACAGCAGCTTTGTCCTCAGGAGTGACGATATGTAATCCCTTAAACTCGCTTTTTAGGGAGAGTCCTCCATCTACATTTGTTTGCATGTGCTTCAGGGTAATTACTTGTAGTGTTACAAGAACATGTGCATAGTGATAGGATGCCCTCAGAGTAATGCGTTAAAGTTTTTTCATTGTTACCTGTATCTAATGATTTTAAATATATGTTAATTGTTCAGTTAAAATGTCATAGTCATAATGCAAGTAAACTGGATACTTGTCCTTTTGTCAGATTTGTTAAATGCATGCAGAATAATATTTTTAAAAGTATTCTGATTGAAGTTTGTGATATTCAACAATAAAAATAAGTTGGCAATATGCAGAAAAAATTATTTAGTTTTAGAGATAAGGTCTTGCTTTGTTGCCCCGGTGGTTATTAATGCCTGTGCTTAAGTGGCCTTCCTATCTCAGCCTCCTAAATAGATGGGATTACAGGGGTGCACTGCTGTGCCCAGCCAATTCTTTTTTTTTGTTGTTGGGGATTCATTGAGGGTATAAGAAACCAGGTTACACTGATTGCATTTGTTCGGTAAAGTCCCTTTTACAATTGTGCCTTGCCCCCAAGAGGTGTGTCACACACCGAGACCCCAACCCCTCCCTCCTTCCCTCTCTCTTATTATGTGGGGGCATATAAACAGGCATTTAAATAAATATTTATTTTGAATATTAAATTTTATTGGTAAAGATGGAGCACGCATTCCATTATACTGGATGCTGATGTTTTTTATAATTATGCTTCCCAAAAGACATATGGTTCTTCCCAAATATGATCAAGCTTCTATAACTCTGAATGGGGATCCAAGTCTGCTTTCCCCTCTTCTTTTCCTCCACCCCAAGAAGTCTGGTTGTGCAGAAAAATTAATTACATATGCCTCGCATTAGACAATTAGAAAAATTGACTTTTCAAAGATCTTACTGAGCTTTTCAATGGAAAACTTGAAATAAAGTATTATGCTTTAAACTTGGCAAGCTAAAGTGTTGTCTATGACCAGGGAGAGTCTGACTAATCATTGAATGCTGTTAGAGAGCCGGTAGCACAACACACGTTTTTTGCTTGTCAAAGGTGATGAAAGATATGCAGAAGGGTAAAATCAAGCAACATAATGAGAATGACATAGAAATAATTTTGTTTTGAGCATGGCTGAGCTTTAAAGCAAAGTAATTTATTTCCAGTTTTTCATAAAACACTGAACGGTAAAGGGTAGAGAGTATGTGAAAGTGTTTTAATGTTTTAATTCCTAAAACATGGAATTTATTCAACAAGTAAATGTAGACTTTAACAAAATATTTGGGGGGCTGAACTTTCATGTATTCTAATTAGTCCTCATATTCCAAAATCAGTTGCAAATTCTTCATTGCATTAGGGAAATGCAAAAAAGAAAAAAAGAAAACAAATTATTAAGTTCCAAATGAAAGCATTACTTTATTCTTTCTGGAGAATAATTGTTAAACACAATAAAAACCTGGTTGAATCTCATTTCTACACATCATTAAAGAGTTTTTGAGACAAACAAACAATGACCTTTTGTTGATGAGACTGTAAAAATTATTAGTGCGGAAGGAAATTATCATTGGTTCAAGGAGGACATTGTTACGTTCCTACCTCCTGCTCTGAGCAGTTTTTTCTTTGCAGGATTGGGGAAAATAACCAGATAAAAACTGGTTTTACCAGCAGAGGTCACCCTTTCTCCTTCGTCATTCCCAAGAAATGGCTTGGTTGTGATTCCTCAGTCCAAGGAAAATGCAGTTTTCAGCTTGAAGCACAGCCAGAGGGCTGATGGAAATATATGCATCATTCACACCGGCTGCATTTTCTTACATATGCACTGTGTAAACATATTACTTTACCTGGACTCTTGGATGGATAACTTGTATACATATTATAGGAACCATTAGTTATATATGATAATCCTGCTCTTTAGTTAATCTATTTCATCATGTAAGCATTAGTTTAATGCTTACTAGTGCTGGCTCAAATTCTGCCCAGTTCCCTGAGTCATGGACCAAAGCGTATATTTTCATAACCCCCTGGAGGTGACTGGCATAAGGCTTCAGAAAGAATCCCGTGGTGAGTTTCTGCAGGAAAAAAAGGAACATTGGCCAGGTGTAAAGCCCAAAACCAGGTATTGCATGGTAAGCCAGAAAGATAGTAGCCCCAGTCCTGGTTTCTGCATTTAGGTGTATTTTGAAAACAAATGCATGTGTTTGTAGTTCATTTGAAACTCACATTGAATCACAGAATGAAGTTATAAGTGAATTCTACATGAGTGTCCAGAATACAAGTCAGTCCAGAAGGATTATCTCCGCAAGGCCAAGGGAAAGTGAGAGAATTGCTCTGGTCCTGTCACCTGTGCCAGAGAAAGGGAAAAACACTTCATCCCATGTCTGGCCAAATCCAAAAAAGGACTTCAGGAAATAGGTATTTCTTGGAGTCTCTGGAAAAGTTTGGCTTGTTGCTTCTGCAATGGTTAGTGATTTCTAAATTAAATTCCTTCCCTTCCCTTTCTTTTCTTCTTCTTGTTCTTTTTTTAATCTGTATATGGAAGTTCTTATTGACATTTTAGAAGTTTAAGAATGCCATGGATCTTGGAGATTCTCTGTGGCTGATGCTCTTTCCTTGGGCTCCAGATGACACAATCTCAGCTTGCAGGGGGTGAGGTGGCACTCCTCCCATCTAGGAAGCAGGGTGGCTGAATGACCATGACCACAGACCTCCAGTCATGCTTGTGAGGACACACGCCCCAGGGAGGGGCATCTGTCAGTGCTCCTGACATCATCCTCTGGGCTCCCCTCTTTCTGGTTCCTGGGCCTCCCTCCCAGCTGCTTCTGTGCTGGGGTATGTGCCACCCAGCATGCCTTACAGAAGTCTGCTGCTGGCAGCTGGTGCCGACTTGCCAGAGAAAATGGTTAAATAGGGATTTTGCAAGCTGGTTGTTCAACTATTGGTAGCTTGGAATCAGTCTTGGTGGGAGTATTTATAACATGGAAATTGGCAAACACTGCAAAGGCCTTTTCCCCCTTCCCCTTGCCAGCTTACCAGCACTCAGCTTATGGTCCTCCTTAGAACTAGCTGAACACACCCACATCAACTCACTTTAAAAAAGGACAAACTTTAGGCCTTTTGACACAAATATTTACTAGGAAAGAAAGAGAAAGAGTAGTCTCGCTTTCTTCTCTTCCTCCTTCAAAAGCTTTGAAATAAAAGTAATCTTTATCAAGTACAGATTTCTGCTCTTAATTTTAACCAGAGATTGTTCAAAAGAGGCACATTACCCCAGCTCTCAGGCACAGCCAGATTCCTTTCCCTACGCCCACACTTGGCCTCGATAATTTGCCCCCAAATTTCCTTTTAAAATTCCTTTGTTTTCCTCATACTGCCAACGCTGGCTTCCTAAAGTGAAACATCCCCTGACATCGTCCCCAGCCTCAGACACAAACTCTTCGGTGGGCTTTTCTGGCCCCAGAAACCGTTCCAGGTGTTCAGGCCTGCGTGGGCCGCCTGCTGCTCTCGGGCTCTTTGTGAGGGGTGATGGCTGTTTCCTGTTTCTCCAGAGTATCATCCTCATATCCCTGGACAGGTTGAGTCTGGGCTCCGTGGCCTTGCACCTGCACTGCTGCTGAGGCAAACATTCAGGAGCAGAGCCAAGTCGTTCCTTCACTGCCTCCCTCACCCTGACACTTCTCCACTCTGAGGAAGGACAGCCGAGGTGGTCGGGAGGTGGCATGTTAGAGAAAGGACATGGGTCCCAGAACCAAAGGGCCAGAGGTATTGTGAAGGAGTTGCCCGCTTCTGCTGGGATGGCGTCCTATTTTCTGCCGTAAACCCCTGCCTCTTTCTCATGACCTCATTTAAGCTTAATTACCTTCCTAAAGGGCCCTGTGTCTGAATCCAGTCACATCGGGGGTCACTAACAAATGGGAACTGATTCCATCTTAAATATATCTACAGAAAAAAGAAATATCCTCACAATTTCCTCTAATTCCCTCGTTCAGATTTTACAGCTGTCTCTTTAGGAGAGTCCCACACGGTCTCAGTTCTGCTCTGCGCGGGAGCAAACCCATTCTTTCTTCCCCTGGCTTCCGTGAGCAGGGCAGAGAGCTAATCCTAATTCTGTCTCTCTGTGGTTTCCACCCACACTTACCTCTCAGAATTTCCCCACTCCAAGTTAATTTTTATTCGTTCAAATTCAAATAATAAAGCTGTGCAGTAATTTGAGGAGAGGTGCGCACGGCCAAGGCAAACAAATAAGGACGGGGCTTTGGAATTCTCAAAAGTGAGAACTTGTATTCCTCGGGAACACTCAGGAGAAGTCGGGTTTGTGAATCACCATTACCCTATCCCTTGCCTTTTTCTTCTTTTCCAACTCGTTCCTTCTCCAATTCCTGTTTCTCTCCCTGGTTGTTGAGGACGTCTAATAAATCAGGGCAGAAGTCGAGCAGCACATCTGTTTAGTGATTCCTCATCCCCGTTGTAAGTTTCTTCTTCATAAATTAGGTTTCGTGCCCCTCTCTGGCCCGCGGGCTCTTGTGCTTGTGACATGTGTCGGTACCTGGCTGCCGGGAGTCACGGCGTGAGGGCTGCACGGGGAAATAAGGCCCAAGCCGAGAACACGTTGTTCTTCTGTGGACATCCACATTTGATGGGAAACTTCTGGAAGCAAGATGCCTGATGGAACCTGAGTTCTGGAGTGAGGCTTCCAGGGAGGTCTGAGGGAGACATCCGTGGGTATGTGAGGACTTTCTCCTACTCACACCATCTAGACAAGCACTTATCTCGACTTGGAGCAGGCCAGAGAACTGGGGGACTCAGCGTGAGAAGGGCTGCAGGTGTGACTCTGTGTCTGTGACACACACATGCAGATGTTCCCTGGTCTTTGTGTGTGCTGTATATAGACTTGGGATTATGCTGGCCACGTGAGGCCCCAGGTACACAGACTGGAAAGGACCTGGGCCTGGGCCATGTCAGGGGTCGGGCTGGCAGTTGGCATCCGGACGGTAGCCACCTTTCCCCTAGCGGAATCCTGAGTCTCAGGCCTTCAGGGCTGGGAGGCACCTTAGAAACCCCGCAAGTGCAAGCCTTTCATTTCACAGATGAAGTCATCGAGGGCCCAGAGGGGTCCACCCTCTTTCTGAGCTTGTAAGAGGCACTTAAGAAATACACATTGACTTGACATGACCCACTGGGAAATAGGTGTGACAAAACTCCCCCCATGGCCGCTGGGTTAGGCTGCTGGCGGCTGCAAGTGATTCTCCCTGGGTTGGTCTAAACCCAAATGCTTTGAGCAGTGGAGAGGTGTCAGGTTTTGGATGGCACAGCCAGGCAGAGATTGAATCCTTCTTTCACAAATGCACTGGGGTTTGATAGGATGTCAGAGCTGGAAGGTACCTTGTGAACCATTAGGATCTACAACACTCTTACCCTCCAGGTTACAATGAATAAACTGAGGCCCAGGGGTGGGAATTGATCTGCCTTGTTAGTTGCTGGCCCAGTGGGGCCTTGAGCCCAGCACGAGACTTCCAGATTTGTGTTCTCCCAGCTGTGCCTTGTGCCTCCCTTGGCAGCAAATTGCAAATCAGAGACTGACTGTATTGTTCGGATTCAGGGGATTTGTGTAATGAGAAGGCGGAACAGGGAGGGACGCACACTAGTGGTGATGAGGCCTGGCCTGGTTTTCCTTTCTGCGCCATCTTGTGACTTACAGTGGAGAGTTATTGTCCCACCAGTCAGACAGAACCATATAAATTAAAGCTGCAACGAACTGTCTGCTGAAGGTGTGAACAAGGCAGATCAATCCCTGGGAGCTTAGGAAACATCTGCTCTTTACCTTGAAGGCAGAAACTTCACTGTGTAGCAGAAACATCCAGGACTGGAGTCTTCACTTTCTCTGACGGGGTAGGTAATGACTGGGCCCAACCCTCGGGTCACTCCACACTGAGGGAGATGCCGAGAACAACCAGTTGGCTTCTCCTTTTCTCCTTCATGAGTCTTGAGTTTTCCTGCTTCTGCCACACCTGTGTCCTTGTGCTGTTACGCAGCCATGGAGGATAATCTTGACGTGGTTGAGGTACTTCCAGCCCCAATGGTGGGTAGGTAAACTGAGTTAGGGGAGGAATGACAAGAAGGCTGCCAGGCAGGAGCTTAGAGTGGGGGCAGGTCACCAGATCTGGGTCAGAATCTCTGCTCACAGGTCAGGGTCTGGGGGGTGGATTTGAGGTCCTCGTGATGGAGAAGGGCCAGATAGCAACAAAGAGTTGAGGTCAAGAATCCAGGAAATCTAAACTGGATTGCTAATCTGATATCAGAAATCTTGGACTCAGAAGAATATGAAAAAGCATGATGATTTACGCCTAACATGTAAAGTGCTGACTTCCTGAGAGAGGAAATGGTCTTAAACACAAGAGTGACAGATAGATGACATCTTGCTTGGTGACCCCAAATGAGTGATAATGGCAACCTGAAGTGTGGTGTTTCAGAGGATCAGAAGAATCCTTAGCTGGGCTGAAGGGTGCTGTGATCCCCTGAGGATGTCTTCCATGGACAGAGAAGAATCTATATTCTAATACTATTTATTCTACCCAGTTGTGGTTTGCTGGTTGTACCTGTATGCCCTGTCCACATATAACTTGTCAGTGTCCTAGACAAAGTGCTCTGCTGCCTTGCCTGTCTGCATACTAGAAATGCCTTAGAGATGAGGAGCCTCTTTTCATTTACCCTCTGGGGTGGTGTCTGAGCCTTGTTCTCTTTGTACACTATTATGTTCAGTAGCAAAGGGTGTTGCCTGTATGGAATGTCTTTTTTAAGTAGAAAATAACAGGTAGTTTCAAAACCTAGAGGACATGTTGGGCATGGACCATTAATTTTGTCCCCATGTGTCATATTCTTTGGGGGAAGAGTGAGCATCATCAGTAAGGAAGCAAGGTGTTCCATACCCCTCTCCTTATTCTGGAACAATGGATTCTTACTTTTCCAAGCTCTTAAGAAGTGAACATTTAATGGACAGTTTTTGAGTGAAATGAACTCTGCTAGGCATAGGAGACCATCACATCATGAGGTGAGTGTGACTCAGACCCTGCATTTGAGAGGCTTTTACTTTGGGGATTACATATGGCATTGAGGTGAGGGGGGATGCAGGCAAAAATGATCTAGTTCTTAAGTGGTCCTTAAGTGGCTGGTGAGAAGGACCAGCACAGTGGATGATTTAGTTCTTTTGGTCACAGCCATATGGACGAAGTTGTACTTAGTTGGGGGTGAGGGGAGGAGGAAGAGAAAAATCCATATTTCTTTTCTTTCCATTTTATCTGCACACATGAGATTGATCAGAGTTGCAATTTTGAACTTTTTGATATTTCTCCAGGGTCTGGTGTCAGAATCTACTCATCTAGGAAACGTGTGTGTAGAGGTAACCATCTGGGAGTTAGGAAATCTGGGATTGGACTTGGGAGTTTCTCTAATTGCTTTATAGTATGACTTTGGGCAAATTACTTTGAACTCTAGTCTTTTTCTTTTTAATATTTTAAATATGTAAGTTGGGGCAATAATGTCTGCTTTACCATCTAATAGGGTTAAAAGATATTAACATGTGTGAACATGTTTTATAAATTATAAAGCACCATAAAAATGTGAAAGTTTGTGATTTTGTTATTTAACATGAATAGTTACTAGGTATAGAATGCACACCTTTTGTATTAAAATATGAAAAATAGGGCCTTGTTTGAGGGATATTCTTTCCATATTCCATCTATCAATCTGGAATCCATAATAGCTTCTCTTCTCTCCATTCTTTGGTGATGCCGAGATTCTAATCAATCAATATTGAAAGCCTGTGAGCTATTTTAACCAAGGTAGAGAATTTTTCTCTCTCTTCTGTGGGTTGGTTGCTTTGTGGGAAGAAGAAGCTTGCATTTTAAATGGGTGACCAAGTGAGGGGTGTAATCATGGACTGGAAACCCCTGCGGAGTTAACTGGTCCACAGACGCCTTAGTCTCTTGCTTACTTCATATTAACCACCCGGGCCAACTGGCCCATAGGGTGATAGCTCACTCCAAGATAAGAACAGAGGTGGGTTGTTTGGACATCTTTTTGAGACAGAGTCTCACTCTGTTGATCTGGCTAGAGGGCAGCAGCATCGTCATAGCTCATTGCAATTTTAAGCTCCTGGGCTCAAGTAATCCTCTCACCTTAGCCTCCTGAGTAGCTGGGACTACAGACATACACCACCACGCCCAGATAATTCTTCTATTTTTTTGTAGAGGCGGGGGTCTCGCTCTTGCTCAGACTGGTCTCAAAGTCTTCGCCTCAAGCTGTCCTCCTGCCTCAGCCTCCCAAAATATTGGGATTATAGACACATGCCACCATGTCTGTAAAGATTGCTGGGAGCATTCTTTATTCTAGTACCTGACCCTTTTCCTTGCAATTTTGTCAGGATTCAGATTTTGTTGCTAGCAAACACTAGATCAAGGATTTTCACTGAAAATTCTTTTCGCTTATTTGGGCAGAAGAAGGCATTGTCCCATTTGAGTTCAAGGCTTTGCAATTTGGAGCAAGTGAACTTGAGCTCAGAGGATCAAATGCTGTGCTCGCAACTTGTTTTAACGTTCAATTCCTATCGTTAGGGGGAAAAAATTTCAAATGTCATTTGCTATAATGATTAGCTCCAGTGAGGGATTCTATCTACGATTATTGGCTTCAAAGCTTTAATTGGCTGATGCCTGTATATTTGATCATTAACAAAATGGTCTCCTCTTTTCTACCATGTTAATGATATTGTTTATTAGAAATGCAGCTTCAGTTTCTTCCTGGACTAGGTTGCTAGTTCTCTGGCACTAAGAAGTGTTGGTTTAAGATTTGACACATATGAGACATGGTAAAATTCCATTTTGGAAAGCTCTGAGCTTGGGGCTGCTCAAAAAGATGGGGCTGGAAAGAATATTTTTGGCCCAGCTGTGGGAAGCAGTTTGTTTAAATCAGAATAAACCAAAGAAATTGGCTCATGTGGAAACTCTATACCTGTACCACATGTTTTAGACACTTCTGAAAAAACAAACAGCTCCATATTTGCAATTACAAGGTCAAAAAGTCACATGTTGGCCCCAGTGCCAATTTAGCAAACTGAGTCCTCAAACAGTCAGCACTGATGTAGTTAAATAAGAGTGTGTTGTGGTCACTTAACCAATCTCCACACCTGGAAAAAATAAAAATTAAAACAAGAAAGAAAGCGATGTGAATTTGAAACCAGGCTGTAGTGACAATGCTGAGATTCTGAGCTCCTAAGCTGTCTCTACATTCCAGACTTGGAGGCCTGTTTGAAAAGCATGCATCTTTATGGGCCGAATCTCCTTAATCCATATCTCAGGGGCAAGATTAACACTGTGCAATACCCCACATGAACGTGGATTTCTGGAAATCTGTTCTCATGAAAAGTGTCCCACTGACCATGTCATCTTTTTCTTCCGCCTCTGTCTTAAGCCAGCTGGTTTATCTCCTGAAATTCAATATACTCTCCCTACTTTTTTTCCAGATACATCAGTGCACAAAAGAGGCTCATGAAAAGAAACAGCTGTACCAATACCAGCAGGAGCTGCTGCAGCTACAGAGTTGAGGCATGCACCTGCATGGAGTTGGGTGACTGGAGATTTGTCAGGGAAGGGTGTGTTGTGGAACATCAGGACTCTGAAGTCAGAGGAATGGATGGCTCTCAGGGTGGCACACTGGATACCCCACTGCTCACCTGGAGGTCATGGGATCACACCTGACTTGAATTAGTCAAAAGGATTCCAGGATGAGAGTTAGTTGGTCCTTTGTGAATGAAATGATTAGCTGGCTGTAACAGTTTCTAATAAACACATCGTCCACATCAATGACATCTATTCATCAAGCTGCAAGCAAGTGGAATCTCTGTGGCCCTCCTGGCAGGAGCAGGGAGGATTGATGAGACTTAGAAGCATCCTGTTAAGACTTCATGTAATGCAAGTGAGCTGGAAGGCACTGGAGGGCTTGGAGCAGATGGGTGACTTAATATGACATATGTTTTATTAGACTTACTCTGCTATGTTGTGGATAGCAAGGGAGCAAGGTAACCTAATCAAGGGGGAAGAAATGATAGAGTACAAGGGTATTGTTGAAGGTAGTGAGAAGCTGTTGGATTCAGGGCACATTTTGAAGGAAGAGCCAAAAGAGTGTTCTTCTAATGGATTGGAATCAGAGTGTCAAGGAGAAGGAGTAGAGGATGCCCCTGAGTTTGGGGCTTCAGCAACTGAAGGGCAAAGTTTCCAGCAACTGGGATGGTAAAGGGTTTAGAGACGAACAGATTTAGGGGTGGGAGAATATCAGGATGTCTGTATTGGTTTTGTCTTTTAGACATTGAATGGAGAGGATGAGTAAGCACTTGGATCTGTGAGTCTAGAGTTCAGAGACAGGGTCTAGCTGGAGATAAAATTTTGAGAATCATCAATGGATCTATGAAGTTTAAAACGAAGTCCCTGGGTAAGAACACCAAAAGAATGGGGGCATACAGAAGAGAATAGACCCAAATGTTGATCCCTGGGCCCTCTAGGAGGAGGAGATTGGGTAAATCAGGAGGCATCCATGAAGGAAAATGAGAAGAAATGGCCATGAAATAGGAAGAAAACTGGAAGGGTGTGGCAACCTGAAAGCCAAGTGATAAAAGTGAAGAGAGCATCTGTGCCCACTGATACGTAGGATGAGCACCAAATGCTCAGGGTTGGATTTAGCTGCATGGCCATCACTGGAGACTTGACAAGAGGAAGTTTGGTGGCGTGACGGGGGTAATCATCTGCTTGGAGTGTGTATGAAAAAATGAGAAAAGAGGATTCAGCAAAAAAGTATGGACAACTCTTGCAAGGAGTTGTCTTAGCATGTATAGGGTTGCAGACAAATAGGGTCATAATTGGAGGGAAAGCAGACTGAGAAAAGCATTTTTTTTTTTTTAAGATGAGAAAAGTACTATGCCAATGGAAATAATCCAGTAAAGAAGGAAAATTTTCATAATGTGAGATAGGGGGCAGGTTGCTGGGATCATGTTCTGGAGAGGCAGCAGGTGGAGAGGGGTGGCCTTCTCTAGGAAGAAAATGGTCCACCCCTGGGAAGCAGGGCAGGCAGAGTTTCTGAGGACAGAGGCTGGTGGGTGGCAGAAGTGGAGGCTCTTTTCTGGTGAGTGGGAGATGGCAGCAGTTCTCTTCAGACTTCTTCTGTTTTGTGAGTGAGGTAGGCAGCCAGGTGAAGTGGGTGGGAGCAGAGGCACAGGAGACGAGAGAGGGTGGACGAGTGGGAGGGAACCTGGGCCAGAGTGAAGTGTGACGACTGGCATGAGGACCTAGTTGAGGTCACGGGTACGAATCACAGGAGTCCGATGGGGGTGGGGTGGGGTGGGTGGTTGTATCATCTTCTCCAGTTCCCTTTGGCTGTAGGGTGCAGGCACAGCGTGGGTGGAGAGGGGCACCTTGAAGATTTCCCTTCAAGGAACAAGATAATAGACAATTAAAAAAAAATTTTTTTTTCATGGCCAAAAAAATTGGTTATGGACTTACTAAACTATTTAACAAACTATGGGTGGTGAGCCACAGTTTGAAATCACTGATCTAAGTGGCATGTTAATTTTTCTGCTAGGCTTTGTAATGTAGCCACTGCCTCAGAAAATCCATCAGGAGCTTGTGGAACACCCACGAGGTTTCTAGAACAGTTTTCAGGGTTGGGAGGGAGCACAGAAGAGGGATATGCCATGGTTCCCTCCTTTGAGGGGATGAGTGGGTGAGGACCTAAGTAAGGCATTGGCTGGTAGACACTGGAGCTATCCCTGTCCCATTAAACACCTGGGTCAGATTTTATTGCTCAAAGATGGCACCATAGTATTGGAGGGCTGCTGAGGAGGCCAGACACCACAGATGTTCCCCTTAATGTAGATCTTAGAACACCTGTTCTCCACATGTGGTCCGATCACCTGACCCTAAGACTGTCATTTCCTTTAACCCAAATGGTAAGCTCTGTTAATGCATCTTAAGGTGCTGTCAACCTTTTAGGTAACCTTGTCAAATTGTCGGCTCATGCTGAATTTTTGGTCAAACTCTATTCTCTAAGACATTTTTAAAAAATAGCTTAGGTCTCGTCAATTTTGTATTTATACCGTTGTCCTAGGTATCCTTGAGGAATTGGTTCTGGGAAGCCCTGAACATACCAACATCCACAGATGCTTAAATCCCTTATGGAAAAATGGTGTAGTATTTGCATCTAACCTATATCCATCCTCCCTTGTGTTTTAAGTCATCTCTAGATTACTATACCTGATGCAATGTAAATGCTATATAAAGAGTAGTTATGCTGTATTTTTAAATTGTATTATTT
The DNA here is from genome assembly GCA_963574655.1 of Perodicticus potto. Lineage (NCBI taxonomy): Eukaryota > Metazoa > Chordata > Mammalia > Primates > Lorisidae > Perodicticus > Perodicticus potto. The sequence continues at coordinate 50,257 of CAUYRH010183843.1, forward strand.
TAATTGTTGTATTGTTATTTAAATTTTTTTCTTCCCAAATATTTTCCATCCCTAATTGGTTGAACCCAAGGATGTGGCCAACTCTATCTCTGGTTATTTTTTTCTTTGAATAGAATGGCTAGAAAGGATGCCCTGTCTATTCGAGGGCGGGGACGGTATGTTTTGGAGCCTGAGACATATATTTACTATGTGAAGATATAATTATGGTGCTGATTCTCTCAAACTTTGGTTCATTTCAAAACATAAGGTACTGCAGGAAGCAGTATGTAAGAGTCTTTAATGCAAAGAGAAAAGTATTTAATTTCTTCATATTTTGTTACTATATTTGGTCTTTGAGTCCAAGGGACAATGAATTAGGACAAAAAGGTGGTATATTCAAACTCATCTTCTAATCATCTTTTAACTTAATATAAAAGGAGTTCACTTTTCTTTGTAACAGTCATTGTTTATGGTCCCAGAAACATCATTTTCCTTCTCTGTTTATGGGTTGGACGCTTTGTGCTATCATACTTGTCATGGATGCAGTTGAGTTTGCCTTTCCAGGCAACAGTTAAACCAGCAGGAGACCACTTGTGTGCAATTTGTTGGAATGAAATCTACATTTTGGGATTAGATTACTTAGTAGTGTCATTTTGTGTTGAGTCGACTTTGTGGGTGGTCTCCAATAAACCCTGCATGTACAGCAAGTGTCAGCCCTGATTATCTCCAAGCAAGCTTGTAATGACTGCACAGCTTGGTATTTACAAGAAAAAAAACAGCTTCCCTTACTTTTAATTCAGGGAATGCTGGGGCATGGGGAACCCCCACAGAAGGGTAGTAAAGGCCCGTTCAGGGGCTGTTCTTGGAGCAGTGCACCTTAATTTCTGCTGTCTCTGGAGATCAGGACAATAGCCACAATTGTCACTTGGAGCCCTCCGATTAGGACATTTCTCTTTACCAATACCCAAAGGATTGGTTGAGGACGATAGATCTAACAGTGTGGAATGAACTATAGGGTTGGATTGAACATGAATAAGTCCAGTAAATAACAAGCAGTGTTCTCGGCCACCGCCATGGCATTCTGTGGGTAGCAGTTCTCTAGGGCAGTGGCCCTCAGTCCGGGGTGGTTTGGTTCTCCAGGGGAAATGTGACAATGTCTGGCGATATTTTTGGTTGTCACTGCTATTGGAGTTGCTACTTCAGCTAGTGGATAAAGGCCAAGCCTGCTGCCAACTCTCCTGCAATGCGCGGACTGCTCCCCGTCTGTAACAAGGAAATATTGGGGCCAAAGTGAGAAGTACTGAGGTTGGGAGACCCGGCTCCAGGGTCCTGGTGAACTCTTGACCTTCCTAATCCTCTTCATATTTTCCTTCAACATCCTCTGGTCCGTTTCGAATCCTTACACGTCCCTGCTTTCCTGGGGCCCTCACAATACTGGAGCTAAAATATTACAGAGTCCTGCAGTAGGGACAATGACAGCTTTGCAGCCAGACAAATCCAGGTTAAATACAGCCTAGTGCCTTCAGATTGGGTGACTTTAAGACAAATTACTTAATCTCTCTAAGCTTCAATTTTTTAAAAAATATCGGAGACAAAGGAGACTAAAGTTCTTACCTGGCTGGATGGCAGCAAGGATTAAATTTATGTAAATTTATCAGTACTTGGTCTGCTAGGCAATGAACACTTCAAAACACTTTTATCCTTGCTTGCAACTACCAGATGTGCAATATTCCCACATTTCCTTCCTTCCTTCCTTCATTTTTATTTTTATTTTATTTTATTTTTTTGAGACAGAGCCTCAAGCTGTCACTCTGGATAGAGAGCCGTGGCATCACAGCTCACAGCAACCTCTAACTCCTGGGCTCAAGCGAGTCTCCTGCCTCCGCCTCCCAAGTAGCTGGGACTACAGGCGCCCGCCACAACGCCCGGCCGTTTTTCGGTTGCAGCCGTCATTGTTGTTTGGTGGGCCAGGGCTGGATTCGAACCCGCCAGCTCAGGTGTACGTGACTGGTGCCTTAGACTGTTGAGCCACAGGAGCCGAGCCCTTTCCTTCATTTTGAGGCAGAGTACAGTGGCATCATCGTAGCTCACAACAACCTCGAACTCCTGGGCTCAAGTGAACCTCCTGCCTCAGCCTCCAGAGTAGCTGGTATTACAGGTGTGTGCCTGTACATGCCTAATACGCTGGTATTACACCTGCGTATAAGTGTCAATCCAGCTAATTTTTCTATTTCTTTTTATTGTAGAAAATTTAGAGAAAAGGTAAGCAAGCAGAAAGAACAAAACCTCAATCACTTGCATTCTTGTTCCTCAGAGAAAATCACTGTTGAAGCATTTTGTGTGTTTCCAGACCTTTTGTGTGTGTGTGTTGTGTGTTCTTGCTGTGGATACCGTTCAGCACTTGCTTTTTACACTTGATGATGAATTAGGAACATTTCTCCATGTCAATGAATATACATCTACATCATCAGTGTCGTCGTTTTAAGAAGCTGCCTAGCGTTTTACTATATTGATGAACTATAATTTATTCAGTCAATCCCTTATATTCTTGGAGATTTAGATCACCAGGGTAAGTTTTTAAAGCCTAGAAAAATGCCTTATTTAGGCTGTATGGACTTTGTTCCTGGTAGTACTAGAAAGCTGACCCCTCTCTGTGTCTCCTTGTTACTGTACAAACATACTCCACATAGTTAATTCAGAGAGGCAGCTCTCCCACAGGCCGTGTCTTGTCTGCCCCACTCTTTCTGGACTGCCTGTTCCTGCCCTGTGTGGCAGACGGCAGAGTTAGTGTTCTTTTTTTTTTATGACAAGGCGTAATATAGTGGTGCTGAGGATAAACTCTGGGATCAGACTCTCTAGGTTCAAATGCAGCTTCCCCACTTGGGCACATGACCTCTTCTTCTTGAGCCTTAGTTTTTAAATCCGTGAAACAAGGATGTCAATTGTCCCTGCATCATAGAGTTTTCTGAGAATTAAACAAAGAAGGACCCGTACAAGTTCTCCAATACATTTCAACTTGGATTAGGAGGAATGAATGCCTGGCAATCTGAGCACTTCCTGGAAGTCTTCCTACTGTTACTGGGAAGTCCCGCTGCTGTGTGTAAATCACTGCCTAGTACTGTAAGTGCCCCTGCCCTGGAGCAGGAGCAGCAGTAGGTGCAGTTTAAAGGTACCTATCCGCTGCCCTTCTGGGGGGTTTGTATTTTGCCACATATTACTTATAGTTGCTATAGTCAATACCACAAACTTAGTTACTTAATACACTACAAATTTATAATCTTACAGTTATGTAGGTCAGAAGTCCAAAATCAGTTTCTCTGGGCTTAAACAAAGATGTTGGCGGGGCTGTGTTCCTCCTTGAGGCTCTAGGGGAGAATTCATTTCCTTGCCTTTCCCATTTCTGGAGGCTGCTGGCAGTCCTTGGCTTGTAGCCCCACATCACTCTAACCTCTGCTTCTAATGTCACTTCTCTCTCCTTTGACTTTGACCCTCCTGCCTCACTCTTAAAAGGACACTTGTGATTCCATTGGGTCCGCATTCTTTTTTTCTTTTTGAGACAGAGATTCACTCTGTCACCCTGGGTTGAGTGCCATGGTGTCATAGCTCACACCAACCTCAAACTCTTGGGCTCAAGCCATCTATCTTCCTGCCTCTGCTTCCCAGGTAGCAGGAACTACAGGTACAAGCCACCATGCCTGGGTATTTTTTTTTCCCCTGGCTATTTTTTTTTCTGTTTTTAGTAGAGATAGGGTCTTGTTCTTACTCAGGGTAGTCTCCAACTCCTGAGCTCAAGGGATCCTCCCACCTCGGCCACCCAGAGTGCCAGGATTACAGGTGTGACCCACCACATCCATCCTCTTCCACACATTCTTAAGCCTGTTTTTGATTTTAGTGTTTGAAAAGTTGCTCAGCATTATAGAGCCCTTAGCCGATTATAGAGAAAGAAATTCACCTGTGACACCACTGTCATCCCTGACTAATTAAATGGCTTTGACTTTTTTCCATGTTCCCTTAGAGTTTTTGTCCCCATGAACATATAATTTAAAGAGTTGTAATCATAGTGTAGCTATCATTTTGTGTTCTGCATTTTCCACTTAGCATTAATTATATCATAAGCATTTTTTCATGTTGTTGCAAAGTCATCGTAATTATCATTTTTAGTGATGGTGTAAGAATTCATCAAGAGGGGAGTAGATTTCTTAACCCTTGCTCTGTCTTGGGGCGTTTGTGACTCCGATGGTCTGTTTCTCCTTTAAGGTTGCCCCTGATATCATGTCCACCTGCTTTCCTGTGAAGGTGTGAAGGGAAACCAGCAGCCAAGAGGGTGGGGAGGGGAGGTGGAGAAAAACTCACCAGGAGGAGCAGGCAGAGGGAATTTAAAAAGTCTGCTGCGTGTACATTCACAGTTAAGACTCCTAATGGCAAGAACTGGACGGAGTTCAGTCCTGGCTGTTCCTCGAACCAATGGCTATTTTTGAGAAGACAGCTCTTTGAATCACTTGTGCCTAGTATAAAGGTGGCTGTAGGCAACCGATTACGAAAACAAGTTTATCCTATCAGTTTTCACTTCCCTAGCCATCAGAATCAACTCCCAAATGCTATTCTAGATTCCATTAACATACATACAATTTTTGTTAATCAAATATTCAGTGTTGATTAGAGCTGACATGATGACTTGAGAGGGTTTTTTTTTTTTATTGTTGGGGATTCATTGAGGGTACAAGAAACCAGGTTACACTGATTGCATTTGTTAGGTAAAGTCCCTCTTACAATCGTGTTTTGCCCCCAAAAGGTGTGGCACACACCACGACCCCACCCCCCTCGCTCCTTCCCTCTCTCTGCTCTTCCTTTCCCCACCCCTCCCTCCTTCTTTCTCTCATCTCGAGAGGCTTTTAACACACTGACTGCCACACTAGGAAAAACAAATTTTTCCTTTGGACTCACACACTTTCCAAGGTACCCAAGGTGAAGAGACATGTGAGTTATATATACTTCATGAG
>CAUYRH010183847.1:0-27971 GCA_963574655.1 Perodicticus potto
AGACAGAGCCTCAAGTTGTCACCCTGGATAGAGTGCTGTGGCATCACAGCTCACAGCAACCTCCAATTCCTGGGCTCAAGCGAGTCTCCTGCCTCCGCCTCCCAAGTAGCTGGGACTACAAGCACCTGCCACAATGCCTGGCCATTTTTTGGTTGCAGCTGTCATTGTTGTTAGGCGGGCCCAGGCTGGATTCGAACCCGCCAGCTCAGGTGTACGTGGCTGGCACCTTAGCCCCTGATAGGATTTTTAATAGAAACAAAAAGAGGATGGTATGGCATATACGATAAAGGCCTGGCTCAACTAAAATCAGATTCTATCCCAACTTGGTGCCTTCCACGTTAACAAAAACTCCTATATAAGACTGGAGGCTTACAACACTGTTAGTGATCTCCAGCTTTTGGTCCTGACAGAATCTAACCTACACGGAAGGGGAAGAGGGCTTGAATGACCATTATTTTCTGACTGATGACTGCTGGGTCCCACTCCGGGTGTTTCTCACACATCAGTCCCAATCTTCCTCCTTAAAAATGTATTGAACAAGCATTTAAATACATTCCTGGTGAGAAAATAAAGTAGAAAAATCATTCTGGAGGACGGTTTACCTCCATGTATCAAAGGGCTTAGGGTTTTGAATATTCTTTCTCACTATTCCACTTCCAGAAATGAATCCTGAAGGAGTAATTGTGAGAATGCAGAAAAAATTTAGTTACAAGAATGTGCATCACAGCCTTCTTTAAAGAAGTCTTGCAAATTTAATTTATTCAACCAATGTTTATATTACATGTCTATTATATGCCAGGGAATATTTAAATAAATAAGATCAAGATGTATTTTTTTTTTTTGCAGTTTTTGGCCAGGGCTGGGTTTGAACTCACCACCTCCAGCATATGGGGCCGGCGCCCTACTCCTTAGAGCCACAGGCACCGCCCTGTATCTGCTTTATATAAAAAAAATCTGCTTTATTAAAAAAGCAGATATATAAAAAAGCATGATCTAACTTTTATAAGAAAATTAAAATATTATAATGCATAAGAAAAACAGCTGAAACGTACCTATTAAACCATTAATAATCTCTTGGTCACTGGTTTATGGTTTATTTTTCTTTCTCTCTTTTAAATAAAAGTTATCTTGTTTTATCTTATCTGTATCTAATTTTCATTTGCTAATTTTGGCATCCATTGATGATTTTCTAACTCCATCACTCCTACATTTATTAGCTGTAATACTACTGCAACAAAGAGCTTTCTCTGAATCTCTTATATTGGTATGGACTCATGGATTTTTATTTTTTTTCAGTGAATTATAATCTATTACTATAATTATTTATTTTGATGCTCATATTTTCTCAAATTTGTTCAGTGGTATGTCCAAGCTAAATTCTGTGCCCTTTTGACATATTCCCATTACTTTGTGAGCATTTTCTTACTTTCTGGTACTCAAGATGCTCCAGACTTATCTTGTACTTTTTACTTGTGTTTTGAAAATGATCTGCAATAAACACACACTACTTTTCTTAAAACTGAAGAATGCAGAACGTACTTAAAAAATAATCTTACATAAAATATAATAATCTGTACAATGAATGCATTTTATGTAAGATTATTTTTAAAAGTCCAGATTGCTGAGCCTACGTGGTACAGAGATATTAAAACATTAAAACTAAATGTCAGACTAAATTTAACATTAAAATGTAAAAACTCCTCTTTGAGGTCTACTTGAGATGGGAGAGGGGAGAACACGTCTTACAAACCAATAAGAAAGGCAGTTATATTCAGTGAGATCATTAAATGCACGAGTCATTGCTCTTTTTTTGATTGAAACCAGTGAGCCAGCCACACAGCCCCAGATATGAAAAGGTACCGGCTAAAATACGTTATTTTCATTTAATGTCTCACAGACAAATGTCTCCTTGTTTCCCCACTCAGAAAACTGCATAGAAGAATGGTGAGACACCGTGGTTTTCATCCGAGTGACTGAGTTTCTTCCTGCTGACTATTTGGAGTTCCCCTATGAGCTGTGTGAGGTACTTCTTCCTGTGGCTCAGAACAAGACTCTCTCTAAGAGCATCAGGGACTGCACTCTGGATCTGTGAGTTACTATGGAAAACAAAGGAAGATCTTGGTGTGCAGTTAGTAGACCCCTGACCCCAGATTCCTGCTCGGTTTCTTTACTCTTATGAGATGGGTTTAATTGAAACTCACTTTCACACTCAGCCTCTCATCAGACTCCAGGACCAGTTCTAGACTTTGTGGTGACTGTGGTGGGATAGAAAGGAAGAGAAGCCCTACGATTAGTCATTACTTCACTGAGTCATTTGGCCGGGCTGCCCAGTCTGCCGTGACCCAAGTTCATGCTCTGTACCCTGGGTTTCAGTTTCTGTCTAGAATTCCAGTATTCCAGGTCTCTGGCCTTTCTGACTCCGAATTCTTCTCTGGAAAGAAGCCACCCTTTATCCTGTTCTAGCAAATGGTACACGCAGGAACTTTAACAATATAAACAGCAATGATAGTGGCTGAGTTTCACTGAGCACGTACAATGCAAAAGATGAAACTTAGTGCTTTATATGCACGGCTTTATTTAATCTCATATCAAACGCTATGGGGCAGGTATATATTAATAATATTAATTAGTTCATATTAGTATCCTTATTTTACAGTTGGGAAAACTGAGATTGAAGGAGGGTTAACACTGAGTCACCATCACAGAGCTGGGACGTGACGGAGTCAGAAGCACATACTACAAAGCTGGTTCTCCCAATCATGTTACTGCATCGAATCCTTCAGTTATGACTGTGACATTGCTAGTAGGACTTGAGACTCAGACTAAACAAAAATTCTAGGTTTTTTAAAAAGAAAAATCGGTGACTGGGAATAAGAGAGGTAAACTTAATGTTCGGATCAAGCAGCATTCTTGGTAAGAGCTGGGTTGCTGGTGTGTGTCCGTTCTAGGAGGCTGTGGTGGGAGGATCGCCTGAAGCTGGCAGTTGGAGACTAGCCCGGGCAACATTGTAAGATCTTGCCTCTTTAAAAAAAGAAAAAGAAAAAGGTGATCCCAAGCAGCCAGCAAGTCCACGAAGAACTCAGAAAAAGCTGCCATACAGCACTTCAGTGGTTCATTCATTTATTCACGTAGCACCCGCTGGATCTTGATGTGCTCTTCACTGTGCTGAGTGCAGGAAATACAAAAAGGAGTAAGACTGACATGGTTCCTGCCCATGAGGGGCGTACACTTTACAAAGGAAGAAAGGCAATCATTACATCCATGGTGTCATGAAGAAAGTAAGATACTCTGGTGGGGAATGATAAAGTGGGTCATAGAAGCCTCTCTAAGGAGGTGACATTTATCCTAAAGGATGAAACACAGGAGGCAGGGCCGACGAGGTCTATTACCTTTCCTTTCATCTTGGGTAAGAGATGGAATTTCTGAGTACTCCTCAAGGGTGCTCTATGGCTTGGGTTTTGTTAAGCAGGTCAACCACTATTTTATAACCCACATACTTTATCACTAATGCTTGCCTTCACTTCAACTCAGTCTAGAATTGCCCTCATTTTTTTTTAATACAGAAAATTACTTTAGAATCAGGGATAAGTGGAAAGGTCTTTGTGTTTTTGCGGAATTCATCCAAGTGTACTATTTGTTTATTCCCTGTAAAACTGTCATATCAGATTTAGGGAAGATGATGAAAGAAAAGAAAGGGGCCCTGAGGAAGCAAGGCCAAACTTTGCTTTTCACGTGGGCCCTAAATGGTGGAGTGGACGGCAAAAGAAGAGAACCTGATCCAGTTTTCTCCCCGTCAGTGCTGTCCTTACAGTGGTCAGACGTGGAACTCAAAACTAAAAGGCTTTTGAACCAGCGTTGGGTTAGTCTTCACCTACCTTGTTCACATTTCTGCAAACAATACTTTTATTATCTCACAAGCAGAGATCCTGAATGGCACCTGTGGCTCAAAGGAGTAGGGCGCCGGCCCCATATGCTGGAGATGGCGGGTTCAAAGCCAGCCCCAGCCAAAAAAAAAACAAAAAACAAAAAAAGTAGAGATCCTGGAGAGTCCTCTGAAGGCATCGGCACAGAAGACGTAGGGTTTCTCTCTGCCACAATCTAACTGCATTTTCACTAGGAGAATAGAGGCTCCCTTAAGAAATGTGGGGTTGGGACTAGTGGCTTTTTACAGCTAAGAAGGGAATATTTCTGATGTTTAGGGAATTCAAATAATGATTATTATCTCATGTTCAAAGACTGTAATAAAATGGTTGTTTATTTGCTTCTTAGAGCAATTTAATGTCCTGAGACCCTCTACTGCCTGGCTTCCAGAAATCTATTTTTTCTCCTTCATAATATTTCCTCTAACTGAATAATTAATCCTAATGACTAACCTAGTCTCCTAGGAAAAAGGCTTGTGAAATCTGCTCCTGATGCGTGTAGTAAGTGCAGAAGGAAACATTAAGTAATGTGCATGGTGTGGGAAGGCCAAAATTCCCTTCCCAAGGCCTGATCTACCCTGAAAAAGAGGGAGCAAAGCTCGGCCTCTAATTATTGGAGCAGGCATTTTATTGCTTCACAAATTACCAGGACCTCAGAAGTCTCTTCTATCACACAGAGGTGACACGGATCAGCACGCTTGCTCACTCATCTTTGTCTGCCAATGCAACTCCACACCAACTGACCGAAGCTGTCACCACCGCAGGCTGCCAATGTGGGCCTCCAGATTGTGAGGCCACAAGGTCAGATATGGGGCCTGGCTCTGTGCTGAAATAGGGCTGTGTGTCCAAGAGGCCAGCAGCCAGGCACAGCACTCTCAGTGACAGCTTGGCCACTTGTCTGAGAGGGAAGGCAAATCCCATTTCATCAGGTTTGGCATGGAAGGCTAATTGTTCATCCCCATACCCCAAAGCACGTGAGTGGCAGAAGGAAAAGAAAAGTACAGGCCCCGGGTGTGGATGTAAAAGGGGTCTCTGGGAATGAACATTTTGACTGATTTGTTTTGGATTCTATGGTGTTTTCACCCAGCTCTCATCCGCTGTAAGCTGTATCACAGTTCCCAGGTTTTTAGGATAATTCTGTTAATGAAGTAATGCAATGCCAAAGAAATGGCATCACAGGGCTATGCCCTGTACTGCTTTTTAAAGGCCATTAAAGCCATCATTCCCTAACATACTCATACAGGAAAAAAGATGAGGCTTATCTTGTTTTTAAGCTATTGTGTTACTAGCATTTGAATGGCACAAAAGAAAGATAAGTAAATGTTTGCAAAATAAGGTCTGACCCAAACTTCACCTGGTATGCAGTTTCTGTCCTGCTGAGTGCACATGATAGTAAGATTTCAGACTCAGCATTAGGAAACCATGGTTCAATCCAGAAGTGTGTTCCTACAACCCTGGGAGGGCTCCTGATTACTTCACAGTGAAGCCACCATCACAAACAGGATTTCCTAAAGAGGTCTTAGGGCAAGGAAGCTTCATTCTAACTTTGGCTCTGCCATCTGGGCAGCCCTGCTATCCCCCCGCCCCCCTGTAAACAGGCAGTTAGAGGGAACCGGGACACTCCTTCCTATTGTTCCTCACGGCTCTCACTTCCCTTTCATCTTTGGTAATAGCTGGAATTTATGAGTTTGCTGGATGACCTGCCAAGTCTTCCCCTTCAGAGTTTATTTACTTGATGGATAATCCTTAGCAGGGCTCCATCTTTTGGCTGCTCTCACTCCAGCTCTATTTGCCCAAAGGTGGGGCTTCACCTCCCTATGCTGTTTAACTGAATGGAAAGGGAGTCATAAAGACTGTGTGTGATTGTTACAGTCCAACAGTGATTGTGCAAACAGTGTTTCCAGCTGATACGTTCCACTCGGATCGTCTTGCTTTTCCAGAAATACATTGCTATTTCTATGGCTTGCCTCATGAAGTTCTCATTAAATATACAATTGAACATCTTCAAAAGGCAGTTCAAGACTAACTTCATGAAGCTCCTCTTATTCTAGTCCAGTTCAGGATACTGTTTAACCTTTCTAAGCTCTTGTAGTTTTCAAAATCAGTGCAACATAGCTTGCTGTAAATTTCCATATACATAGTTTGATACTGCTTGCTAATTATCACATACTAAGGCAGCGTGTACATTTTTCTTACTCGTTCATGCAGGTCATAACCTTCTTGAGGTCCGGTCTTTCACTTCTTTGCTAGCTTCCAGTGGCCAGAATAACTGTCAGCACCTGGTAGGTTTTTCAAAGAATTATCTGTCCATTCAGTAACTGAGAGAAGAATCCCATGGGAGACCTGTTTTGGTGAGTTTCATTTCCTTATTATGCAATTTGGTTAAATATATAAATGCAAACAGAATTACCCAAAGGAATAACGCTAGGACTAGTATTAATTTAATATGTTTACATCATTTAGATTAGTAACATGAGATAAAATCTCTAAACCTAAAATAAACTGCTTTCAGGGAATATACAATAAAAAAATTGTTAAATTAAATTGAAGAAAAATCTCGAGATTGTGTGATTGGGGACAAACATGGCAAAACTGTTTTGAGGAAGGCAAGGACCAAATAATGCATTTGGCCTATTTTATGCCAAAGCTACTCATGAAACAACAAGCTCCGAGCTACAGGCTGTGATACGTTCATTCATTCATCATTTATTTACTTGGTGGCCACTTCGTGCCATGCTCTGTTAGGCACTAACTATATGGTCATGAAATAGAGATGCTCTGGTCCAAAGCCTCATAAACGATGGGGAAAATAGGTTTTAAGCCAGAAAACACTAAAATAAATATGTACAGGCAGTCCCTGGATTACAAACAAGATAGGTGCTGTAGGTTTGTTCTTAAGTTGAATGTGTATGTAAGTTGGAATAGGTACATCTACCTATTACCTATAATAGCCTCCACGTGGAAATGGGAGTCGTATGTCACTTGGATGTTTGTAACTCAGGGATTGCCTGTAATTGCAAACTGTGATAAGCGCTATCTAGGAAAAAAACCCAAGTGCTCTGAGGGTGAATACCAGTGGGTACTGATGTTACTCTGGGTCAGGGAAGGCCTCTTTGAGGAAACAATATTTAAGATGAGATGGGAACGATGAATTGAAGCAGCCAGGAGGTGAGCTGGGGGTGGAATGGTCGGGGAGTGTTCCATCCAGGCTCTGGGAAACACTGTTGGGAGTCTCTTGAAGGAACTGATGTAATTGCTCTTTCTGCACAGCAAAGCCAATACACTTACAGGTTTCAATAAGAATATATGAAATTCAAATATTCAACAAATCTTGATTGAATGCTGACTATGTGCAGGACATAATTCTATATGCTCTTTGGATATCTAAGTTAACCAAGCAAAAGTTCTCGGCCCTGTGAAGTTTAAGTTCTACAACATGAACTAAAAGGATCAACTTACGTTCATCTAAATACTGCAGTTCTGTCCTCAGACCTTGGCAGGTATATAATCAAACTAGAACTTTCAGAAGAAGAAATCATGATACACGGGGGAGAGGGGGCAGCTGTTACCTGCTGGGATATCATTCTGCATGGCTCCCTTGTGTTTTTGTACATCATGCTAGTAAAGGTACAGACTGTATTTGCCCTGGATCAGATTTTCAAGTGAACAACCTTGAAAGACAGAGACTCTTAATCACAATCATACCTTCTGCTGGGGCAAAGGTTAGGCTGACTTACTGTTTGTTATAAAGATTTGAGTTCTCCAACCTCAGGGTTTCTTTTTTGTAACACAATCTGTGTGTGTGTAGGTGTCACTGGCTGTCTTCTCATTTTCCTATGGGAACTAGAGACCTGGTGCAAATGCTGACATGCCAGCTACTGCTACTGGTGTGAGTAAAGAACTGCTCATCGTCTCTAGCCCAGGAGTCTCGTGTCTTTTGCCAGCATTCATAAAACTGTAGCAGACTAATTTGCTAGCTTGCAAGTAAAGGAAAAATCTCATATCCTTCACAGTTCTTGGTATCAGCCAACTGACAGACCAAAAACCGGGGACTTTTTAGTTTAGAACAACAAAGATGAAGGTGGGTGGAGGGTACATTGACGCCTGTAAAATCAGGAAGATGAAACTTGGTTGTATTCATTAGTCTTGAGTATTGAATCAAGGGGCAAATCCCTGACATTTGAGAGAGGTTATGTTTAGGACACCAAAAGAAGCTTATTCACATAGAAGATCCTAACCTTATAGAATTTGACCACTTCAGCTTTTCGGCCGGAGACGCCATCTTCCAGTAATTCACCAAAATGACAAACACAAAGGGAAAGAGGAGAGGCACCCGTTACATGTTCTCTAGGCCTTTTAAAAAACATGGAGTTGTTCCTTTGGCCACATATATGTGAATCTACAAGAAAGGTGATATTGCAGACATTAAGGGAATGGGTACTGTCCAAAAAGGCAAGCCACACAAATGTTACCATGGCAAAACTGGAAGAGTCTACAGTGCTACCCAACATGCTGTTGGCATTGTTGTAAACAAACAAGTTAAGGGCAAGATTCTTGCCAAGAGGATTAATGTTCGTATTGAGCATATTAAGAGGCGAGACAGCTTCCTGAAGCGTGTGAAGGAAAATGATCAGAAAAAGAAGGAAGCCAAAGAGAAAGGTACCTGGGTTCAACTTAAGTGCCAGCCTGCTCCACCCAGAGAAGCCCACTTTGTGAGAACCAACGGAAAGGAGCCTGAGCTCCTGGAACCCATTCCCTATGAATTCATGGCATAATAGGCATATAACATAGCACACAGGAGTACCAGTGGGCCCATGTTTTTAGGTACAAGAACCTATTTATTCCCCATGAGCTCATGGCATAATAGGTATACAGCATAGCACACAGGATAACCTATAGACCCCATGTAACAGTGATACAAGGTGCTAGAACCCATTTCCCATGAATTCAAAAAATCAACACTTTGTTACATTCAATGGCAAGTTGCCCCTCCTCCCTGTCCCCCCAGCTAATGGAACCTCTTCCCTATGAATTCATGGCACGGTAGATAAAAATAATAGCCTACTGCTGCTATTGTAAAAATGTTTCTTGTTCATTCACTAAAGTGATTTTTTTCTCCCAAAGAAGTATTAAAGCAAATTTTAATGTGTCATTAAAAAAACAAAGAAAAAAAGAATTTGACCACGTCAAAAAAAAGTGTTGGCTGAAACTACAAATTGCTTTATAAAAAGCCTCATTAAGTTGGGGTGGCACCTGTGTGTGGCTCATCGACTAGGGCGCCCGCCCCATATACTGAAGGTGGCAAGTTCAAACCCGGCCTCAGCAGAACTGCAAAAACAGAAAAATAGCCAGGCGTTGTGGCGGGTGCCTGTAGGCCCAGCTACTCAGGAGGCTGAGGCAAGAGAATCGCCTAAGCCCAGGAGTTGGAGGTTGCTGTGAGCTGTGTGATGCCACAGCCCTCTACTGAGGGCGATAAAGTGAGTCTCTGTCTCTACAAAAAAAAAAAAAAAAAAAAGGGCCTCTGTAGGTTATGGATGAAGTCCTAGAACACCTAATTTAATATTTATTTGATGACTCAGGCTGTGCCAAAAGCCCGCCTACATTATGATCTCATCTCTGTCAGAGAAGGAATACTGGGAAAAGTCATTAATCCGACCCAACAAGGGCCATTTACTCTACAAAATAAGAAATAGACTTTTTTTTTTCTTCAGTTTTTGGCCGGGGCTGGGTTTGAACCTGCCACCTCTGGCGTATGGGGCTGGTGCCCTACTCCTTTGAGCCACAGGCGACGCCCACTCTCTTGTTTTTTTTTTAGTCTAAATCTAATTTTAGTTCTTACTATGGATACACCTTCACATACACATTGATTTGGATGTGTAACTATCAAATCTTTTACAATAAGGAAATTATAATCTTAATTTATAATATTAGTGCTATTAATGACTTTGGAAAAATATGCTCCTACTTTGGGGCAGCTGTTTCCTAAATAAGACATGAGCACATCTTGAAAAAAATGTTCCATGGTCAACTATGCTTGGGGAGCAGTGCACTATACAGATCCTTAGAAATTCAAAATTTACATTAATGATAATGTAAGTCCTGAGTACAGAAACCTTTGTTTAACCTCGCATTCCCGCTTATTTAGTGTTGGCTAATCACCTCACAGCATGTCTGTTATTTCATGCAACACCATTCCATGAGATAGAGAAGTACACTTTTGAGGTGTTTAAAAAATGAAGATTTATATAGTTAAGGACTATTGGCTATCATGCCAACATTATCTATAAAGCCTCACTAATTGGAAGTGGAAATGACAGTGGGAAAGAAGTACCTGGCAGGTGACTGGATGTCCTACTTTGCCTCTCTTGTAAAGGACAGTAGGTCATCTCCACTTGGAAGAATCCTTGGGATCAATTGTTTTTTGGGTCCAAAGGAGCCAAAAGCCCCAATTTCATGAATATTTCCATGTTTCAGGAAAGGATAATGGTAATAATTATAGCTAACATTTATTGCTACCAATCAACGTACTAAGCTGCTGTTTTGAGCATTTTACATTAAATTCTCACAATAGACAGTGACAGAAGTAGTCTTATCATCCATTTGCACAGAAGAGGAAACTGAGGCAGAGAGCAGGTAAGTCACCGGCCCAAGGCAACACAGCTAATAAATGAAGATCTGGGCTTTAGACCCAGTGTGGCTCCCGAGTGTCAGCCCCTTTGCTCAACTGCCTTTGTAATTGCAGCGTATGTTAGCAAACTTCCACATTACCAGTGTCATTCGCACCACAAAGCAATTCAATTCACTGGACCTTCTACTTGAGTTGAGCCTTATGTAAGTAGCCTTCAGAGCTTAGGAACCATAAAATAACACCCAGACCTTACGCTAACACATCTTGAAAAGCTTTTCTAAGTTTAACAGCTGTACCAGAAGAAATAAAATACAAATTGGACAGCGTGTACCCATTGTCAACACAATCTGCCCTTTGCATAATTCCTTCCTCTCACCAATTTGTCACTATACACAATATTGACTTAAAGTAAACAAACAAGAAGCTTCAAACAATACATCTACTCTCTTCTAATTATAGCAGTGTGCAAAGCCACTTTGTTAAAACAGTTCATTTCTAAAATTTTCCTTTTTACAAAACATGATATACATTACGTACATATTTGTACCCCCCCTCCCCCCAGTCTTTTGGTATAATCTTAGTGGAGTGCTGAGTGCAGGCTCCCACTGAGTCTTTCTGGGCTTCAGAATTGGTGCTCTGTACTGTGTTATCCAGACAACATGCCCTTCTAAATTGTGTGTTCTGTAGTGTTTACTGTTTATTCTACTGCATCCTACTGGACTTTTTTTTTTTGAGACAGAGTCTTATTCTGTAGGCTTGGGTAGAGTTCCATGGCATTGTTGCTCACAGCAACCTCAAACTCCTAGGCTCAAATGATCCTCTTGCTTCAGCCACTTCAGTAGCTGGGACTATAGTGTGTGCTACCATGTCCAGGTAATTTTTCTATTTTTAGTAGATACGGAGTTTAACTCTTCCCCTGGCTGGTCCTGAACTCCTAAACTCAAGCTATCCACCTGCCTTAGCTTCCCAGAGTGCTGGGATTACAGGCCTGACCCACTGCGCCAGAACCATTGTTTTTTTTTCTCCCCCCCAATTATTCTTGTTACCATTATATGTTGGACTATTAATTTTCTTTCTTTTTTTCTTTCTTTTTTTGGAGACAGAGACAGAGTCTTACGAGGTCGCCCTTGGTAGAGTGCTGTGGCATCACGGCTCACAGCAACCTCAAACTTGGGCTTAATTGATTCTCTTGCCTCAGCCTCCCAAGTACCTGGGACGACAGGTGCCTGCCACAACACCCAGCTAGTTTTTGGTTGTAGTTGTCACTGTTATTTGGCAGGCCCAGGCTGGGTTTGAACCTGCTAGCTCCAGTGTATGTGGCTGACGCTTTAGCTGCTGAGCTACAGGCGCCGAGCCTGGACTATTAATTTTCTATTTGGTGCTGTAACAAATTATAATAAATTTAGTGGCTTCAAACAACACCCATGGATACCTCACAGTCTGGTGGGTCAAAAGCCCAAGTGTGGCATGGCTCTGCTGGTCCTGTTCAGAGTTGAACAAAGCGGACTGAAGGTGCTGGCAGATGTCCATCCATTCTAGAGGTACTGGGGATAAATCTGCTTCCAATCTCATTCAGATTGTTGGCCAAATTCAGTTCCAGATGGCTGTAAAACTGACACCCCCATTTTTTTGCTGGCTGATGGCCGGAGTGGCAAGGCGCTCATAGTTCCTTGAGGTCTCTCTGTGGTTCCTAATGTAGCCTCCATGTCTCTCAGCCAGAATCAACATGCTGGTTTCTCCCAGGCTTGGAATCTCTGATTTTCTCTTTCATCAAAATCTCTTTGCCTCCACCCTGAGAAAGTGCTCTGCTTTCAAAAGGCTCATGTGATTACACTGGGGCCATTCAAATAATCCAGAATAATCTCCCAGTTGTATAAAGTTCATAATCTTAATTGTATCTATAATCCCTCTTGTCAGGTAATGTAATAAATTCACAGGGATTACGGTGCAGATATATTTGGGGACCATTCTGGGTACCACTCTGGTGAACATTTTTGTGCCAGCTGACTAATAGCGGTGAATAACGCTACCTCTGTCTCAAAAAGACAAAGCAACAACAACAAAGGAAGGATCTCACAGCTAGATACTCAATTCTGAGTTTTACCTATTTCCAGAAGGTTTTAAGGTCTATGAATAGGATAAAGATAAGGAGCAAGTTAGGTAGGGACTAGCAGGTCTTTGATGTTGTAAAGGCATAATTAATTGGAGACTTGTGCAACCGGCAGCTGAAGGAATCTCTTGCCAAAAGCATAGGATGACTTTAGTGGATTTAAATATAGGAATTACAGCAAATGCTATTCCCAGGAATGCATTTCCATAGCCTGAGGTAATATTACTTTTTTTTTTTTTTTTTTAACATGGAAGAATGCTGGTTTCTGGAGAATCCCAGCATGCCAGCTGGTAACCTTTTAGTTGTTGGATCTTAGGGAGACCCTGGGGCTCTTGAGAGTTTGGGGTACTCTGAACAGTGGCTCTTTCCCAGTGACCATGGAAATATGTCACACTTTAACAATAGGTAAGGGTGCAGTGACATCAATAACACTAACACGAATGACATCAGAGTCAGCTTTCTCATTTCCAGGGGGGAACTCATCATAAAGTATATTGATACATTCTTATCAAGCAATTCCACTAATGAACATTTCAATTAGTTCTATTTTTTGTGTTGAGAGATCATCTTTAAATAGAGAAATTCTGCGTTAAAGAAAATTTGAAAAAGCCAGAAATGATAATATCAGAAGAAACAAATCACCCACCGGAAAGTTTAACTGAATCTGTCTTTTGCATCACTTCCTCAATTCTCCTAAGTGTTAATTTTGCTCTTCGCTGCCTGCCTCCTAAGGGGACTGTAATTTGGCTAGTCCGTTTTATGTCTTTACAATTCTTTCCTATCTCATTCATCTCACGTTCCATTTCATCTTTAGTTTTTCACTTTGACCTACTCATTTCTTTTAATTTTTTTTAAAGGTGTTTAGAGACCATTTTTTTCTAGTATAGGTGGGCTAAATGAAAACATAATTTTAGTCGTATTTAATTAGACTTTTAAATCTGATGGTATACTCTGCCTGAGGCTTTTCAGGGGATTTTCTGAAGTCCAATTACAGGGCTATTCTCATAATAAGGGCTAATCATTCATAATGAAATTACTTGCTTTTGAGTCTCATCCAGATGCTGTTGTGAAAAATATACTAACCCAACCACATTCCTATAGGGTCATTAGCCAGCCAGTACAAAGAGGTGAGGTCTGCTGAAGTCACAGTTTCCAGAGCTTCTGTGAAGAGTTGGGTGTTGAGTCTGTTGATGGTCCGACAGGGCAATCCACTAGTTCTCTCATTCAATGGCATCCCATTCTTGGTGTGCTAACTTTTAATTTCTTTGTTAGTTCATGTATGCCCAATGGATAACTAAACATAAATACATTAGCTGAATCCACGTATATCTGAAACTTCCTTTTGCCTTCACACATTTAAGACAACTCAGCTGAGTATAGAGCTCTTGGGTTATAGACTTCCCTTAAGCTGGAGAATTTTCTCTATTCTATTCTGGACTATGATTAAACAAATGAAGCCTGAGGCCATCTTGATCTTCTTTCCTTTTTGTATAGCTTTAAAATAAACATATTTGATCATTGTTGGGTTTTTCCTTCTCTGTTCAATTTGAACATCTTTCCAACGAGCTCTGCATCAGTCTTTGGAGTGGATTCCATGGGTTTTGCCTCCCCAACATTCATTTTTCCTTTTCATCTTGTAGTAAAACACCGATGTTCTTTAAACTACCATCTACCTGACAAGCAAATTCCATTTTTTCTGGTCTTAGTCACCAGTTCAACTATAGGCACACATCATGAGCAGTCCTAAGGAATCTTGACACAGAAGAATGTGAGTTTCTTTTTCCTTTTTTTTTTTTTTTTTTAAAGGGATAACATCTCTGTAGCCCAGGCTGGAGTACAGTGGCAAGATTATAGCTCTCTGCAGCCTTGAACTGGCTCAAGCAATCCTCCAGTCCCAGCCTCCTAAGTAGCTGGGACCATAGGCATCACCATAGACTATACACCACCATGCCTAGACTTTTGTTTTAAAGAAACAGGGTCTCACTATGTTGCCCAGGCTGGGGTTGAATTCCTGGCCTCAAGTGATTCTCCTGCCAAGGGTTCCCAAAGTATTATTAGAATTACAGGCATGAGCCAGTGTACTCAGCCAGGAATGTGTTCTTTATCTGAATATCCTGGTGTGTAGATGTGAAACCTGGAAATACCACAACTGCTTTGCCATGTGTGGAGATAGTCTTCAAAGATGCCAAGTCATAGAAAAGAGATTTTTGGAAAATGAGGCTGCAGCTTCAGGATTAAGCCAACCCTGAAGCTCACAGGGTTCTATCTCTGGAATCATGGTTTATGTGAGCCAACAAATTCCTTATTCTTTAGTTGATCCAAATTGAGTTTTCTGTACTCAGACCCCTGAGCATCTCAGCTATTAATGATTCTTTTTAATTATTTTCAAAATACTGAAAGAGCTTTTAATCTGCACACGCAAGTCTTGTCTCTGCTCAGAAACATGTTTCTTTAATTCTGGCATTGATTATTGTACTTTAAGACCATCAACGTCTTACACCAGATTTCCATTCTCTTTGTATTTGTTATTTTTCCACCATTTAAAATCTTTTGTTCTTCTTCTCAGTATTCTGTGAGAAATTCCAATATTGTCTTTACTTCAATGATTCCTTTTCCTACTGTATTAAGTCACTCTTCACTTTCTACTATCAGACTTTAATTGTGGCACTATACTTTGTTTCCTTATAATCCTACATCTTATTCATTTCCCTTTCCATCTTGGTTTGCTGTTTTTTTACATTTTAGAATGTTCAATCTTGTGGCTTTTTGTTTCTATTTTAAAAAGTATGTCTTCTATCATTCTTTTGAATTAGTATACTGATTTGTAGATATTTTCATCTGATTTTGCTAATCATTTTCAGAATTTTGTATCATACTTAAAAAAGTCTATTGGATAGTGTTACTTTGCCTTGTTTAGTTGTATTTCTTCCAAAATTACAAGAATGTTTTGTTTACTTCCTCATTTTTCTTAGAGGAGCAATCTGCCCAAACCATTTGTAGTCAAGTCAATAATATGTAGGTTTTACTTTGAACTTATTAGATCTAGCCTGTTGTATCTAACATTGTTCACGTGTCCCCATCTTCATCTACTAAATATCCTATTATTTTCACCTCCAGACTCCCAGACCATTTTTGCACATATGTGTTTTCTGGTATTAGAAGTCTCCTCCCCGAGACAGAGAAAGAGATATAATACCAATGGCAGCGAGTTTGGCGGGTGATGCCTGTAATCCCAGCTACTTGGCAGGCTGAGGAAGAAAGAATGCTTGAGGCCAGGAGTATGAGACTAGCCTAGGCAACACAGTGAGACCCCAGTCTCTAAAAAAATTCCACCAAATTTATCCTGGCATGGTAAGATTCATCTATAGTGCCGGCTACTCGTGAGGAGGCGGCAGGTGCTGGAGCCCAGGAGTTTAAGGTTGCAGTGAGCTATGATTGTACCACTGCATTCTAGCCTGGGCAACAGAATGAGAGCCTACCACTAAAAAAAAAAATAAAACTTCCAAACAACAACAACAACAACAACAACAAAAAACCCTGACAGCAGAGGTAAGATGACGACACGAAGGAGATCTGAACAGGAACAGTAGTGGGAAAGGCTGTCCTTATTTTGAACTGAAATCAATCCTGTGTTTCTGAAATAAGGAGGACAAACTGGGGTCAATAAATGAGTTTTTGAACCCATTTCTGGCTAAATGAAAAATCCTTCTAAATAATTTTGATCATTATTTTACTGCCAGTCTTAGTATTTAAATGTTGGATGTTTTGGGGGGCCAGTAGGTATCATTTTAAACTAACACCTCTTAATAGTTTTCATAAATTTCAATTGAGGGCTCATGGAAGTAAATATCTCAAGAAGTTATTAATATGTAATGTATAAATAATAAATTTAGTAAAGTAGCAGAATACAAAATCAACATCTAAAAATCAGTAACATTTCTATGTGCTGATGGTAAACAATCTGAAAAAGAAACCAAGAAAGCAATTTCATTTACAATAGGTGCAAATAAAATAAAATACCGAGGAATTAACTTAAACTCTACAACAATAACTATAAAACACTGATGAAATAAATTGAAGAGGAACCAAAAAATGGAAAGATAATCATGCTCACAGACTGAAAAAAATCAATATTGTCAAAAGGGCCATAGTATCCAAAGCAATCTACAGATTCAATGCAAACCCCATCAAAATACCAATGACATTTTTCACAGATAGAGAAAATATGCAATTTTTAAGAAAGGTACTGGATTCAAGAAAAATAAATGAGAAATATCTAAGCTCAGGGCCATTTTTAATCAGAGCTGTATACCACTATACTGAGGGCCTTTGAAATCCACATTATTGTATGCTGATACTTGAAGAATTCAGTATGACTCTGAAAAGCAAAACAGATATAGCAAGTGGCTTCCAAATTACTTCTGAATACTGAAATATTAGTGTGTCAAATTATAATATTACTGGTTAAATGGTTGGGCAACATAGTGCAAAACACATTTGGCAGGCTCCTGTTGCCTGCCTTTCAGTTTTGGATCTTCTCCCAGGTTTTGGACTCGGAATGCCCAGCAAACTCTGTATCAGTGATAAGAGACAAGCTGGTAGTATACAACCCAGTTTGCTGTAAAATTCAATTTCCACTGGAAATCTGCCATTTTGAATCGTCCCTTGCAGTATTTCAATTTGTAAGTAAATACAGTCCACATGTCTGTAGCTGTCTCTGTCACACCTTTCTCATATTAGGTAAGTGCACAATGACACACAAACACACACACACACACACACACACACACTCCTAAGCAATCAACTCTAAATCTTATCTCTGAATAAATTCAAATACCTGTGAATTTAATTTGGCAAGCAAAACTGGAGCAATGAATCACAGACTCAATACTACCAGGTATTATCGGGGAAGGTCAACATGGGAGATCAACGCTCTGTATTTCCTATGGTTGAAATGGGAGGAGGAGAGGTGGGAGAGAAAGAAAATAGGTATTATCTTTCATTTCTATGAGAAAACTGCCTAATTCTTTCAGTTAAACCAAGTACTGGATCTCATCAGATACCCGCTCCTCCAGCCACCCCGGGAAGGCCAGACGGGAGGAGATCCTCAGTACCAAACCGGAGAGCAAGGGTATCAGACAGGCCCAGACCACAGCAGTGAGCCAAACGGTTACTCAGAGATTGTCACTCCACCTATAATTTTAGTGTAAGAGCTAGTAGAACCTTTTGCCTTATCTTACCATTCGTTGTGATGTAGTGCCTTAGCAGTGTTCATTGGGAAACAATGTAGACATACAGTGAAATCTCACGTATCTATATTTATCTAAAATGCCTTGCATTATTTACTGTATTTATTTTGTCTAGTAAATTTGTACAAACATTAGAAAACAACAAATGTAAATGCTGCATCATGCTCTGAAGGAATTACGAAGGCCAGGTAACTCAAATTGGAGGTCCAGGCCCCAGCTAAAATAATTTTGTGCAGGCATGGTACTTTTTATTTTGTAGGGTGGGGAAGTACCTCCTCTTCATAAGAAAAAGGAGATGACAAGTGTGCTACCAACTAAAGATTAGACTAGTAAGAACTAGCTTTGAATGTGTAAGATATCAGCTTTCTCTGTGTTTTTTAAAAGGTAAGGGGCTTCTTGCTTGCAACTATGCATTTTCATCATCTTACACAATGACTATGACCAGGAGACCTGAGACCCTGTGACCAGGTAGACCTGGGGCCATTATTAGTCTGATTCTTTTCCTGTTTAGAGGAAGTGGCTGATAAAAGGGCTTCCAGAGTTATTCCCAGGAGCAGGCCTACAGGCAGAAACTGAAGTAACCTTGTATGAGCTCTGGCCGGTTACTTAGAAAAAGGTGACGGGAAGGCCCAGACTGCAAGTCCTGCCTGGAAGGAAAAGCAGAGCTTAGTATACATCATTCTCTAACTCTGGGCACTAGGGACCTCGGCAGAATCATCTTTGGATTGCCTGTGTGCTGGGAGCGGGGGAGAGGGGAAGTTTTAAAAACTCTTTGGGTCTTTATCTAAGGGTTTTTTTTTTTTTTTTAACTGACAAAATGAGGTTGATTCCTTCCCTATCACTACCCAACTGAT
The DNA here is from genome assembly GCA_963574655.1 of Perodicticus potto. Classification (NCBI taxonomy): domain Eukaryota; kingdom Metazoa; phylum Chordata; class Mammalia; order Primates; family Lorisidae; genus Perodicticus; species Perodicticus potto. The sequence continues at coordinate 18,762 of CAUYRH010183847.1, forward strand.
AAAAAGGAAACCCACAGTGAATTTTACAGTTGAAAGATGTCTCTTATGCATGAAACCAAGCTTAACAACTGTTTTATAAAACTGCCATATTCACTTACATTTTCCACTTGATTTTAATTTTAGGTAGTGGGAGAAGACGTAGCCGAGGCTTATGTTAAGAGCTGTCTCTTGTCTTCCTTTACTCAATACCTTTCTTGATCTTTGAGAATCTCAATTCTATTTCCCACCTTAAGCTAAAAACAGAGTTTAGCTGAAGCATTTTGGAGGATACTTTGGTTTAGTTAGCAGAATTTTAAAAATATACATGTTATTTGACCCTGTAATTTCACTTCTGGAATTCACTGTACAAAAATCATTGGACAAATGTTCCACAAAATAAACACAATAATTTCACTGCAAAATGGTTTGTAATAGGACCAAACAAATAAACCCTAAATGCCCATCAACAGGAAATTAGGTATGTTACAAAATAAATAAACTGACATCATCAGTTTAAAAATCAGTTAAATCTCTATGCACTGACATAACAAAATAAAGCAAATAGCAATGTGTAGGAGTGGAGCATGGGCCCATTTCTTGTGACAGAAATTTAGAGATGCGTATTGACGTGTTTATAGACACACACACACACACACACACACACACTCTCTCTCTCTCTCTCTCATCTGTAATAAAGAGGATCTGGAAGTATACCTGGGGGATATCTTTGGGAGTTTGGAGGGGAATATAGGAAGACAATAGTCACATTATTTAGTTCTGTACCATCTGGCATTTTTACAACCAGACTAGATTATTTTACTTTTTGGTTAAAAACAATTTTTTTTTTTTTTCAAAATAAAGCTAACTGGCATCTAGATCTTCTAACTTGATCCTTCCCACAGCAATTCTTGTTTCTGAGTGTGGTATGTGGAGTCAAAGACCAGAGACAACACGACTCCCAGCGTTATTTAAAAAGGGTATACTGGGGAAGATGGCTACTGCCAGTCAACGCTTTACACTTGTAAGCTGGTGTCAGGGTGTCATTAATTCAGGGGAAGAATCCTGGGAGGCTGCATCAACCTCAGCTCTGCTGGTTTTATGTGCAGGGACCCCAACTTCCATAGACTTACCCAAACTAGAAAAGAAGATGATGTAGGAGATAGGAGAACAGAAGCAATCAATGAGAAGGGCACCGACTTGTCTTCTCTGCCCTTGCCAACAAGTGCCAAACTGTTTCTTCTTTAATTTAAGCCTTTATTTGATGGTTTACATCTGCACTGGCTAATGAGCACCTGAACTGTGGCTAGTCCCAACTGAGATGTGCTAGAAATACAAAACACACATTTGAATTTAAAGACTTTGTACAAAATAATGTAAAATAGCTTATTCATCCATATTTTTACATTTGTTACATGTTGAAATAATAGTATTTTGGGTGTGCTGTGTTAAATAAAATATATTATTCAAATTAATTTGACTTATTTCTTTTTGCCTTTTAAATGTGGCTATTAGAAAATTTAAAAATTTCATTTGTGGTTCTTGTTATGTTGCTACCATATGGAGGGAGCTGATTTAGACTTCCACAGATACTGCAATGGCAATGCAAATGTTTAAAAAAGGAATAGCAGGATACAGAGAAAGTCACGTGCACGCATGCACACACACACACACACACACACAGGTTGTTACAATGACATACCCTCCATCTTCCACCTGCCCGATTTTCCAGTGTAGCTCATTATAGTTCAATTAGCTGTTACAGGTCATACAGCTTTGAGTTCAAGCTCTGCCAATGACCATATGTGGGACCCTCGGGCAAGTCACTTGGGAGGATTAAATTAAATTGGATCATGTACGCCATGTGTTCAGGACAGTACATAAGGTTGTGTAATAAGCTCTGTCAACAAATTTTAGCTATGTTGGACGTGGTAAGAGTTCCAGAAATGACCAAGACTGGTTCTATCAGAAGCTGGAACGAATCTTGGGCAACATGTGTTCCAATGTTTTAGAACCCATTTAAAATCTCAGAAGCCCAACACAGACAAAAGATGAAAGCAAGCTGTTCTGATTACAGCTGCGTGTGGGAGCAAGAAGGGCCGGGCATTCCCTGGACCTGACACAGGAGGGGCTCTGTGAAGCAGAGCTTGCACTCCACGGGCGTGGAATCCCCGTCCCTCCACAAGTTGATGGCTTGCCTTCAGTCACAAAGCTGGCAGGGCAGGGCTGGAACAGAGCCTCAGACGTCTGGTTCCTAAGAAAGGACAGTATGCGCTCCGCTACCCTGTTGTTGCAGCTACAGTGGACACGTGTGCACAAAAAGAACTGAGGAAAAGTGCCGGGATGCAGGTACTACAGGATGCTGAGGGGGGCGGAACACAGAGGCTTCTTCATTGAGGAAGCAGCTTCCAGCTTTAGTTCTGGAAGACGGGAGAGGCAGGTGGGGCCGCTCAGGACAAAAGAAGGGTGAGGGTTCTGCGAAGGAAAACACGGAGACATGTTTTGGGGCCAAAAGAGAAGGTCACTTTCACCAATAGTGACTTCTTAGAGAGTAATACAGCCACTGTCAAAAATGCACATACGTTTTATGAAAGGAAAAAACTGTATTACAATTATAATGCTCAAGTCATGTTTGACTTCTGCAATTACAAGACACACAAGATATAATATACACCCCTGGTTCTCAACCTTCCTAATGCTGGAGCCCTTTAAAATACAGTTCTTGTGGGTCGTGACCCACAGATTGAGAACCGCTGATATACATGATACAAGAAGGACAATTTTAGTTTATTTTTTTGAGAGTTTTACTATGTTGCCCTCGGTAGAGTGCTGTGGTGTCACAGCTCACAATAAGCTCAAACTCTTGGGCTTAAGTGATTCTCTTGCCTTAGCCTCTTAAGTAGTTGGGACTACAGGTGCCTGCGACAATGCCCGGTTATTTTTTGTTGCAGTTGTCACTGACGGTTAGCTGGCCTGGGCCCGCCAACTTCAGTGTATGTGGCTGGAGCCATAACCACTGTGTTATGGGTGCCAAGCCAAGTATTACAATTTTAATATAGTTTTTTCTTTTCTTAACATGTGCATACATTTTTGGGGCACCTTTTGTATATGGTAAGGCCAGAATAAAGTCGGGATCTTTTTTAGAAAGTCTTGAGAGCCAGGACAGACACGGTGGCTCATACCTGTAACCCTGCATTCTGGGAGGCTGAGTGAGAACTCAGCTCCACTAAAAATAGACAAATTAGCTGCGCTTTGTGGTGGGCACCTATAGTCTCAGCTACCTGGGAGGCTGAGGCGGGAGGATCACTTGAGCCCCAAAGTTTGAAGTTGATGTGGGCTGACCCCCTAGCACTCTAGCCTGGTTGATGAAGTATGACTGTGTCTATAGAGATGACAATAGTACCCACAAAGTTATCCTGAGATTTAAATGAGACTGTATATTTTAAAACACTGCTTATAGCTGATTCTTGAATAATACGGGGACTGACCTTCCCTGTGGTCAAAAATCTGTTTATAACTTTCGACTTCCCTGAAAACTTAATTACATATAGCCTGTTGACAGGAAGCCATTCCAATAATACAATTGACTAACACATACTTTCTGTATTATATGATCATATGTTTAATTCTTAAAGTAAGCTAGAGAAAAGAAGAAGTCATTAGGACAAAGAAGAGAAAATTATTTACAATTCATTAAGTGGAAGTAGATCATCATAAAAGTTTTCATTCATATCACTGAGTAGGTGAGGAGGAAGAGGGGTTGATCTTGCTAATTCAGGAGTGGCCGAGGTAGAGGATGTGGGCGGGGAGGCAGGAGAGAAAGGCACCCTCAGTGTAACTTTTATTTTAAAATAATCTGTGTACAGTGGACCTACACAGTTCAATCAAACCCATGTTATTCGAGAATCAGCTTTATAGTATGTGGTTCAGAGTAAGTGCCTGATAAAGGTCATCACTGGAAGGAAGGAATAAGTAATGGTGAGGAAGTGGAGGCTACCTGTAGGGGTGCTGATCTTTAAGAAGTCTGACCACAAAGAGAAGGAGAAAGACTGAGGATACAGGAAGGGGAATGAGAATCTTTTCTAAGATGGGAGCACAATTTGACTCTCAAAAGCTTATCGGAAGGGGGTGGTGGATGAAGTGAGAGCGGAAAGGCAGAGCAGGATCAAGAGTGAGGGTTGAGGGACCCGCCTCGTAAAGGAGGGAAAATGCTTTGTTCTCAGAAACAGGAGAGAAGAAAGAAGGTGGAGATAAAAAGAGATTTTGAACTGCAGGAGGAGAGTGAAGGAGCTCATTTTGAGGGCTTCGTTTATCTCATTAAATGGAGATAAAGGCGAAATGGGGTTGGAAGTGTGAGGATGGGCAGAGGGTATGAGCTGGAGAGCGAGCAGGAGAAGGGACTCAGCCACCAAAAGCCTAAATGCCAGGGTTAAACAAGCCCACGGGCTCTGCTTGCCCTGATTTCTAACTATGAGTAAGTGGAGCTTTCCTTTTGTAGTGGAGCACTTGGGTGATGATGTCCCTAAGGTGCAGTGGCCCTGAGAAAGGAGAGAGAACTTGAGTTATTCACAAGGGCCTCTGAATGCTCCAGCACAGCCTGGAGGACAAGGAGTGCAAGCTAAGTGGTGCAGCTGCTACGCCAGCCTCACGCTGCCCTGTCGACACTTCCGGGCAGAGCACTCTACCACTGACATTTAATTCTGACACTGTAGTGGCTCTAAGCTTAAAAATCACTGGTCCCGAAAGTCCCCGCGTCATGCAATTCAGATGCAGAATGCGGGATGGGAACGTAGAGAATGGCAAAAAGCAGGTGAGAAGTCTTGGCGGAGTAAAGCCCCCGGCAGCAGATGGCTGACGCTGTCACAGTTCCCTTCTCAGGAGGGACGGAGCACCTACAGAAAAAGGCCTGGCTGTAGCTGCCCTGAAGGACACTGGGAGTGAAAGTTCAGAGAAGCAGGGGGACTTGGTGCCACACGATGAGGATTCCAAGAAGCAGAGGAGAAGGGAGTGACAGCAGCAGAGAGTGAGAAAAAGGAGGCGCTGGCTCCTGAGAACAGGCATGAACGAGAGAGGAGAAGCGAGGTGGCAGCTGTCTGTAAGAGGGAAGCAGTGACTCGGTCCAAGGAGGGACGTGATGGCAGAATGACTGGAAGAGCACTAAGCGGATAAAACCTAGTTTCTGGAAAAGACCACAGCACACTCAGGCCCAGGGCGCCAGACCGGAGGGACAGGGAAAGGCCAGGCCAGGGGGTGGACTCTCAGTATATGTCATGAAGACAAATACATTTTTTGAATTCATGTTAAAGTAAGATACACATTAAGCATTTTAAGAAATCAATTTGACAACATCATAAAAGTACCCATTTGGTCTGACTTAGAACTACCCTGTATATGCATTACTCAACCAAGACTGGGCCTTTTCCTGGATACCACCTTGGGTATTTACTCACTAAAGAAAACATTCTTTTAAGGGTTCTATCCTTTTGGCTGGATCATTAAATGAAGGGGGGGAAAAGGGGTGTAGAAAAATATCCAGGAAGAGATAAGAAATCTGAAAGGCCAGCTGAGTTCCATGGTTTCTGTGCATGTGCTCCAGCCTCACCTGAGGTGACACGTTTCCGCTCACACTAGGGCTTGTGTTCAGGTCAACTGGTGAAGCAACTCATTTCCTCAGTGTCACCAAGGAGCACGTTCCAATACGAGGAAGCACCAGCACAGTAACCAATGGGGAAATTGGCAAGGCATTCAGTGACATTTTAAAGATATTTGCTCACTGACCACTGAGCCACAAAGGACAGTTTCACTGTCAGCTTCTCAGCTACTGCGTGTTTAATTCATAGAAATCCATGACGACAAGCTAGAGAGGCCACCAGACTAGGGGCAATATGACCATGAAATCTCATTTGTTTCCTTCTAACAGTGACTGTATTTGTTATATTCTTCCTGTTGGCATTTGGCATTTCCTAGCTAGGGATCAGCGGAGCTGGCAACCCAGAACTTCTAAGAATTATTATCTGTTTACCACAATCTCCACATTCACAGAATTAGTAGCATGTTATTTTATTTTATTTTTTGACACAGAGTCTTACTATGTCACCCTCAGTAGAGTGCTGTGGCATCACAGCTCACAGCAACCTCAAACTCTTGGGCTTAAGTGATTCTCTTAAGAGAATCACTCTTAGTGCCTCGGTCTCCCAAGTAGCTGGGACTACAGGCATTCACCACAGTGCCCGGCTATTTTTTGTTGCAGTTGTCATTGTTGTTTAGCTGGCCTGGGCCCAGTTGGAACCCACCAGCCTCGGTGTATGTGGCTGGTGCCGTAACTATGTTTTATTTTTTTAATGTATATTTTCTTTTTATGACTTTGCTATAACCTAGAAAACCCCACAACTTTCCATTCACTGACAGTAGTTTTGGCAAGGATCACAAGACAACAGATAGATACCTGGGGAGTTAACATTGTCTATTCATTTTGCCATGTAGTTAAATATTAATCTATCATATCCATCCATCCATCCATCCATCCATCCATCCATCCATCCATCCATCCAATCCCATTCTTTAAGCTGCCTAGTTGGCTACTGACCAAATTTATAACATTTTTTTTGGATTAAAATATAACTGATCTTGGAATAAAGATGGACTGTCCATGAACCAAGACTTAAAGGAGGAAGATAAAACTTCAGCTATTATCCAGAATGCTTCTGTGGGACAGTGTGGGCAACTATTAAACCCAGATAATAGTGACAGATGGCATTTAAAGTCTCTGGCTCTCTGTCAACCATCTGCCCTAAGACTTTCTTTTCTGAGTGCTTATTTCCTAGGTATTCCATTTTAGAATAGAAGACATGTACCTCTTAGTAACATGACAGTGAACTGGTCAACCTCTCCAACATAAGAGAGATTAGAAATCAAAGCTATCACATGGGTGATTTGTTTCTTAGGTGCTCTAAAATATCATTGCTGCTATGTTGTCATAATACCAAAAAATATTCCAGAAAAATGTATGGTCTAGTAGGCTGAATAACAGCAAGGCCAGAAACACGGCAGAGTAGAAAGTGAAAGGCTATGGGGTGAGGAAGACCTGGGCTCTGGCTCTGCTATTTAATAACTGTCTGCCCTTGGACAAGTTACTCACCTTCCTTGTACGTAGTAGAAGGCTCTAATTCATTTTTGCAAACTCTGGATTGAAAACTTCAGAAAAAGGGTTTAAGGAGATAATGTTTGGAAAAGCCTCTGGCCTCTGCTTCTTTTCTTCTTCCTGGGTTATGGAGGATGATGAGCCTTGCTGATGCATAAAGGGTTATGGATATGACAAGGAAGGCTAATCCTGACTTCTAGCCTTCTACTGAGAAAGCTCCTTCATTCCCCACAAACTGTCTTATTATTGTATCCACTCATAGTACCCTCTACTTCTTCACAGCATTTATCTCAGGTCTGATTCATTAACTAATTGGACACACAACACTTCTCTTCTCTACCAGTATTTAAGTTACACCTCCAGAGGTAGCTTCTCTACTAGTATTTAAGTTACCCCAATAAGTTATCTATAGACTGAATGGAACACCTGTTAAAGAGTCTCCAACACATGACACTACCACTGATGAAACCAGACATGATTTCAGTGGGTAAACATAGGCTAAGTTTCTTGATAATTTTAATTGTTATACATTTATTCTAATGTGTGTTTGGCAAATAAACAACTGGCTCACCAAGTCTGTGACTTTATACACAGTCATGAGCTAGTAATGCCGTAGCCATCTTCACATCACTGCACTCCTCAAGTGTTCGTGGTGATGGTGGTGTAGACACTGAGTTGCTAGGCATGTCACAGTGTAGCACATACAATTATGTACAGTACGTAATGCTTGATAATGGTTATTAACAGTTATGTTACTGGCTCACGTTCTAGTGTGCAATACTTTTTATTGGAGGTTCCAGAAGAAGGCACTGCTATCGTGAGAGACGGCAGTTCTGTGCGTGTTCTTGCTGCTGATGACCTTCCAGCTGGACAAGATGTGATGATGGAAGATAGTGGTACTGAGAATCCTAACCCTGTGTAGGCCTAGCCATCTCTGTGTCTTAGTGTTTAACAAAAAAAGTTTCAAAAGTTAAAAAAAAATTAAACTTCAAAAATAGAAGAAGCTTATGCCAGGCATGGTGGCGCACACCGGTAGTCCCAGCTGTCAGAAGCCTAAAGTGGGAGGATCACTTGAGCCCACAAGTTTGAGGGTAGCCTGGGCAACGTAGGACAACCCTGTCTCTAAAAAATTAAATAAATAAATAAATAAAAGGAAATTTGACAAAAGCTTAAGGATATAGAGAAAGAAAATATTTTTGTACAGATGTGCAATGTGTTTGTGTTCTGTGTTATTATAAAAGTCAAAAAGTTTTAAAAATAAAAAGTTTATAGAATAAAAAACTTATAGTAAGTTAAGGTTAATTTACTCTTGAAAAAAGAAAATCCTTTTTACTGAATTTACTGTAGCCTAAGTGTACAGTGTTTACAAAGTCTACAGTAGTTCACAGTCACGTGCTAGGCCTTCACGTTCACTCATCACTCACTGACTCACCCAGAGCAACTTCCTGCACGCTCCATTCATGGTAAGCGCCCTATGCCGGGGTACCACTTTTATCTTTTATGCTGTATTTTTAGTGTACCTCTTCTGTTTAAATACACAAATACTTACCATTGTATTTGCGTATCTATAATTGCCTGCAGTATTCAGTACAGTAACATGGCCATACAGGTGTATAGCCTGGGAACGATCAGCTATACAACATAGCCTAGGTGTGTAACGGCTAATCATCTAGTTTTTTGTAAGTATACTCTATTGTAATATTCACACAAGGATGACATTGCCTAACCATTCATTTCTTAGAACGTACCTCAGTCGTTAAGCAACGCATGACTGTATTTTTGTTATGAATGCGGCTAAATAAAAATTAAACTGATATAAGCTAATAAAAAAAAACTACGTAGGCTCGGCGCCTGTGGCTCAACGGGCTAAGGCGCCAGCCACGTACACCTGAGCTGGTGGGTTCGAATCCAGCCCGGGCCCACCAAACAACAATGACGGCTACAACCAAAAAATGGCCGGGCGTTGTGGCGGGCGCCTGTAGTCCCAGCTACTTGGGAGGCAGAGGCAAGAGACTCGCTTGAGCCCAGGAATTGGAGGTTGCTGTGAGCTGTGATGCCACGGCACTCTATGCAGGGTGACAGCTTGAGGCTCT
>CAUYRH010183848.1:0-16172 GCA_963574655.1 Perodicticus potto
ATAGTGATTAAGAAAATGCTATGAGGGCTATCTCTCACAGTACGATCAAAATGTTTCTGATTGTATATGAAGCACATTCTGCCCTATGATTGCACCAATGTACACAATTATGATTTAATAAAATTATTAAAAAAAATTGTTGAAAACCTATGTCCACATGAAAGCCTATACACGCATGTTTTAGCAGCTTCCTTGCCAAAACTTGGTAGCAACCAAGATGTCTTTCAGTAAGTTAATGAATGGATAAGTAAACTATAGTCCCAGACAATGAAATATTTAATGCTAAAAGGAATAAGCCAAATGTTATAGAGGAAACTTAAATACACATTACTAAATACAAAAAGCCAACCTGAAAAGACCACAGACTGTATGATTCCAACTATATGCAATTCTGGAAAAGGCAAAAGTCAGTGTTCACCAAAGGTTATAGGGGAAGGAGGGCAGAATAGATGGGGAACAGGGGATTTATAGGGTAACTAATCTGTTCCACGTAGTTTGGTGGATACGTGTCATTATGCAATATAATGGTGAACACATGTTATTATAAATTAGGCTAACCCAGAGAATGTAGGACAGCAAGAGTAAAGGTAAATGTGCACTACGGATTTTGGATGATAATGGTATGTTAATATAAGTTCGTCAACTGTAACAAATGTACCACTCTGGTGCAGCTGTTGATAATGGGGCAAGCTATCTATGTGTAGGGGTAGGTGGTTTATGGGAAATCTCTGTACTTTCCTCTCAATTTTTCTGTGAACCTAAAACTTCTTTAAAACAAATTCTAGGAAAAAGAAATTATGAGGGCCAAGTAGGATACTCGAAGTCAATATATTTTTGTTGGTCCTAGCCACTAAAAGGCTAACAGCACCTCTGCCATCACTGAGGAAACAAACAAAATATTCTAGCATTTACCAAAGTACCCTCTACGTTAGGGGGGTACTTTGAGGGGATACCGTCAACCTCATTCCATTAAGAACCACCACTCTAAACCATTTCCAGTAGAGCTTGCTTATAGATCCTGCATCATAGTCCCTGGCACATTAGCAGAGGATACACGGAAGTGAACACTTTGACAATCTGAGCTACCTTCAAAGCAGTATGGTTTTATCCATGCTTGACAACACAGTCCTTGCTTGAAACAATGATAGCATTTATAAGTTAAGCAACAATTTGATGAATTCAATCAATATAGAAGCAATCACAAAAATTTTATTTTTTTTTGCATTCAAACCATATTTTCATTGATACAGATTACTCAGCAAATTATGTCAAGTTACATTATAAAAGTTTTGGTTATTCAAAATCATGGCCATCATTAACAATTTCTCAAAAAGATCAACCTTTTTTTTTTTTTTTTTCAGTTTTTGGCTGGTGCTGGGCTTGAACCCACCACTTCTGATATACGGGGCTGGCGCCCTACTCACTGAGCCCCCCAAAAGATCATTTTTCTTAGTCTGATTATTTAGCAAACCTAATATATTATACTTTATGGTTTTAAAAATGCAGATAAAGAATACATGTATATACATATACATATGATCAGAAGTAGAAATTAATGGAATTCTTTCTTTTGAATACAGTTTAAGTGATATGGGCTTTGAACATTGTTGAGAATTCGTATCCACCCTTCTCCACCCTTTTTTTCTGTTCCCAAAGAAAATTTGTTCTGCATTTTCATTACCTAATAATGATCAGTTTCCTTCCTATTCTTGAGTTTTAAACTGTGAATTTCAGTGACACACAACACTGAGACATGAGCAATAAATCTGTAGTTATGAACAGCTTGCTTTTATGGAAATATGTCAAACTGAATATATTAAAATGATAACTTTCACATCAGTTTGTCACAGCTTACTTTTTTCTCATTTTTAGTGCTGACAAATATGCATTTAAATAAAATATCCCATGTGATATTTAATGTATGTCTATAAATATTGTACCCTCTACAGACAAGTTAAAGTAAGCATCCCAGTGACCTTAGAATCAAAAGAGGAGTTATGCATTTTCTGTATTTTTCTTGTCTATTAGCATGGGCACAGATACTGGAACAAAAGTCCCAGCTCCTCTAATGTACCTCCATTTCCTCATCTATAAAACAGAGTTGATACTAGATGATTTCCAATGTATTCTATTTGTTATACTCTGAAATATTTCTCTTGTGAACAATTCCAGAAGCCACGGCCTTTCAGAAAGTCATCTTTATCTTAGAATATTATTATTCTAATAATAATGGAAAAGAAAAAGTATCTACATATTAATGAATATTCCTTAGAACGGAATAAAAAATGCACAGAATTATGATGATTATTTTCATTGGATCGGAATATATTTAGATTCTATGTGTCCATCTCCTTTATTCCCTCACCTTCTTGCTGATTTCTCTTTACTTCACACTCCAACAAGCTGTTTCTACTTCAGTACGAAAGCTCTTCCAGGCCACAATTGATTGATCTTGCTTCTACTTCTTCTTTTTTTCTTTTTCTTTCTTTTTTTCACGTTCCAACATATTTTTTCTTATCTAACTGTAGGACAGAAGTCATGCAGAGTCAGAGTGTTTGCAGATTTTTAATCCTCTGTTTTAGCACTTAGCCCGAACCTAAATCACACTCCAGGACTGACCTCATTAGCGATCAGGTGGCAGCAGTATTCAAATTTTTTTTTATAAATAGAAGGATAATGATCACAACTTACAAAGACCACCTGTAAGATAAAGAATATTGAATTTGAGTATATAGATGCTTTTATTCTCCTTTTCTCTTTAATCCATCTTCCAAGCCAGTAGAGAACAAGGGTCTATCTAAAGTCTTATTTCTCAAAATGTGGTCTTTGGACCTGCAACATCAGTGTGACCTGGAAGCTTGTTAGAATGCAGAATTGCAGGCCCCATTCGAGTTCTATTGAATTAAATTATACATGTTAGCTTGTTATAGGTGACTCGTATACACATTAAAATTCAAGAAGCACTGGTCTAAAGCAGGAGTCTGCTGTGTCACAATTCTGCCTAAAGCCATTCGATAGCAAGCTGCTATTAATAAGGACTGAATTCTTATGGCAACTACCTCTCCAATTCACCTCTTACCACTGCAAGGCCATCTGTGACTTACAGGCAGGAGCTTTATCTTCCTCATTTTTTTTCATTCTCAGTTTTTCCTAAACATAGATAGACAAAGCACATGCCTCGGCACATGAGAAAAACTCAGGAAGAACATATTGAATTAAGTTGAAAACCAATGAGGCATCTTTAAAGTATTTCCCCAAATCTATTTTGATTATATCCCTGAAATAAACTTCCTCTTGTTTATTCAGTTGGCACCCAGTGAGGTAGGCACATGTTTCTTTTCATTTCATTTCTTTCTTTCTTTTGAGAATCAATAATCAATACACGTTATATCACATCTTTGCTAGGGATTAAGGTCATTGAATATTGTTCTAAACATTATTATGAAGTTAATATTCCGGTATGTTTTCCCAAAAATAACATTAGGGAAACACTAAGAAATCATGAGTGGCATCAAGTTTTACTCATGAGTAAGGAGAATTCAGGCTATTTCCTGATTATTAAAAAAGAAATCCTCAATGTATTATTAGCTTGTTGAATCAATCAGTTTTGAATATTGGAATAGTTTTTTACATAAAAGTTTATTGGAAAAATCCAATTCCAATTTTATTCATCAATGATAAAGCTTATTAAATGTTGGTAGATAGTATTTAGTATTTGCAAGTATATATCCATACTTTGGCCATCTGACTTGCAGTCTCCACCTGTGGCAGGAGCACACTTGCCCGCCCCATTTCCATCAAACTTGGTCATAAGACTTGTTTTGTCCAATGACATGTGTAACACTTCATAACGGGGGATTTAACAGACTTTTTGAGTTTCTTCCAGCTCTCTTACTTTTTCCTTTTACTAAAGAACGGCGGATCTCAGATGGTACCTGCTCCTTGCAACTTGGATCCTGAAATATGTGAAACAGTTACTAACTGAAACAGTTAGTTTCATCTCTAACCAATATACAAAGAGAGGAAAAATAATCCCTTGTTTCTGCAGGGCTTTGTATAATGGAGTTATTACCTAAGGAAAATTAGAAAAAACTAATTAATATAACTTATTTTGTAATCACCATCCACTTTTATTAAATATGTGTATTTGTGACAGGACACCATAAAATTATTACCCATGATTACATCTTTTAGTAGGCACACCTTTACCTCTAAGCAATAGGATATGGATAAGTGATGGATCGTCACTCTCATGATTATGGTACATTATGCAAAATTTGCTCTAGAGACCCTCCTTTCTTCTTTACTGGAGTAATCAACTAATTTGAGACAACCCACATGGCAAAAGAATTGTGGAAAGCCACTAGGAACTGTGAGCAGCTTCTAGAACCATGTTTTTCAACCTCTCTCTTTTTTTTTAATCTCACACAGCACACTTGAACCTATAGTTAAACTTCTGTGGAACACTTAAATTATGTTGATCAAAAAAGAGTTTAAAAAAAAGAACCGCTTGGCACCCGTAGCACAGTGGTTATGGCACCAGCCGCATACACTGAGGCTGGCAGGTTCGAACCCAGCCGGGACCAGCTAAACAGCAATGATAACTGCAACAAGAAAATAGCCAGGTGTTGTGGCGGGCACCTGTAGTCCCAGCTACTTGGGAGGTTGAGGCAAGAGAATCGCTTGAGCCCAAGAGTTTGAGGTTGCTGTGAGCTGTGATGCCATAGCACTCTACCAAGGGTGACATAATGACACTATGTCTCAAAATAAATGAATAAATAAATAAATAAAATAAAGAGCATATTTAGTGTTCTTTGACCTGCTTTTGAAAATAATTTGATTAATGATTTTTTAAATTTTTGCCACAAACCTAGGATCCTCTCATGGCACACCACTGTGCTATAGCCCAGCAGTTGAAAATCACTGCTTTAGAAGCTAAGGGTGGCCTGTAGTTGTTAAAGGACCTCCAGGCAACAGCACATAAGAGGCCAGGGTACTCAACACTACGTCTGTAAGGAAGTCAATTCTTACAACAACCTAAGTGAGCTTGAAAGCAATTTCTTCTCCAATTGAACCTCCACATAGAGATGCATCCTACTTGACCCCTTAATTACAACCTTTTGAGACCCAGAGAGGAGAGCTAGGCTAATCCAGATCCAGACTTTTGACCCACGTAATGGAGTGTGTCATAATGGATGTCTTTAAGGGAGTAATTATGGTAATCTGTTACATAGCCACAGAAAACTAATGTAATGAATGTAAAATACTATTTCTTAAAGATTCAGTAAAGATTAAAGACGAAAATAATTCATTTATAATTCTATTATGCAGTAAGTATTTATTATATTTAATATTTTGGTATGTTTCCTTTAAGTCGTTTCAATATATAGCCTATATCTATACTACTTTATTTATCCTAAAAATGTGCATTTCAAAGTTTGCATTCTGTTCTTTTCAGTGATCATCACAGACCAAGCTTTCTACCAGTAGGAAATGAATTCCTTGTGAGTAGCGTCTTTTCTTATCACCAGTACGTCCCTGGTCCCTACAACAGTGCCCAGCACATTAAATAGCATCTAAATACATATTTTCTTAATGAAAGAACTGATGTTTTACATTGTTAACAATTTTTCATAAACTTTCTTTTAATTGCACAGATTGAGAAATAATCCACGTAAGTATTCCTCTGCCTAGGATTTATAATTGATGCTGACATATAGACACACATACGTATATATGTGTTATATACATACCTACATGCATATATTTTGAAAATTATTCCACTATGGATATTTTCTCTTAAGCCAAGCATGTCTTTTTCTCTCCTTCCAGCTGTCTACCTAATATCGCACAACAGGAACACAGGCCATGCCTGGCCAAAAAGAAGTAAACTCAATGCTGAGGCAGCATCCCCCACTGTGAAGAGAGGAAAATTATAGACTGTCTCTGTTGGGAAGGATCTAAAAGCAACAGCCACACAGCTAGTAGGAAGAGGAGTTCAGGTCCTCATTTTTCATCTAGACGATGTCAAAAGCCTCATAATGTGCATCTTGCCTCATCAACCCAGTCTTCAATTTATGGCTAAATTAATCTTTTTATTATACTAATGGAATCATGCCTATCCCCTTCCAAAATCCAATAATGGTTTTCTGTTTTCCTATAAAATAATATTCAAATTTATATAAAGGTATGAAGTACCTTTCCCAGTCTCACCTTATCTACTCTTTTAGTATTATGTTTCCTAAATTCTTCCATACTTACTTATGACCCTCTACCTCATCACCCCGAATTCACAGTGTGTTAATGAATTATCATACTCTAAAATATATGTGCATGAGTGTGTGTGCATGTGTGTTTCTTTTACCTGGGCTATTTTGTCAGCATTCTCCAGCTATCAGAATGACTAGTATCCTCCAAAGCCAACCTGTAATGCCACCCAGTAAGTGACACTTGCTCTGAGCCTCCTAGTCAGAATGAAGAATTCCCTCTTCTATAATTCCATCCTATCTTGTGTTACAGAGTATATGACTAGCGTTCCCACCAGATAGATTGCTCCTTCAGGGCAGATACTCAATGAAACAAAACAAAAAAAGCCTCAACTTTTACGAAGCTTACCCTCAAAGGAAGAAGAAAGACATGAACAATTAAACAAACATCTACATGATGTATTTTCAAAAGATAAACTAAATCCAGAAAAAGGGATAACAGGGCAATTTTTATAGGCATCAACTGTAGGTGACATTTATGCAGAAACCAAAGGAAGTGAGATGGAGAGCTGTGTGAATGTCTGGAGGAAGAAAATTCTTGCTTCTGAGAAGAGTGAAGTTATCTGACTTGTATTGTTGAAGGATTATACTAACTGCTTTGTTCTGAACAGGCTGTAAAAGGTCAAAGTCAGAAGCAAGGAGATCAGTTAGACAGCCATTATAATAATCCAGGAAAGATGTGATGAGGATTCAGACTAAGTTGGTAGCAGTTGATGTGATGAGAAGTAGTCAGTTTCTGAATATACAGTATTTTAAAGGTAAGCGCCCCACTGAAATGGGAGGTACAAGAAGGTTGGGAAATTTGTCTTTTTTGGTATTGCCTTACATGCAGTATGTAGAACAATGTTAATTAATTAATATATGTTAAATGAATGAATTTTGAATTAAGAGTAAAAATAATATGCCAATGAACTAAACACTAATTGTTTGTTAAAATGATGAGTCAAACACAATACCAATTTGGAGTGGTGCAAACAGAAGAACAGAGTTGTCACTTAAAGAAGTAGAGAGACTGAAAGTTTTCCATGCCTGGGAAAGCAAGGGTGGAAATTGGGATTTCTGACTTGTACGTGCTAATTCGGAGGGGTTTATTAAAAGTATTTTAATCAACAGTTAATTTAAGTAGGTAGTTAGGATTTCAGTGGGAAGGTCTACATAGAAGATTTGTATCAGAGACTTGTCAGCAGAATATAAACATGAAACATAAAGTAATAGAATTAGATTAAATCATATGAAGATTGCACGTAAAAAAAAACATGGAAATACATCTGAGAATGATCCCTGGACATTCCCATTTTGAGAGTTTGGGGAAAACGAGGATTCAGTAAGGGAGGTGGAAGGCACAGCCAGTGAGACAGGAAGAGGTCTGAGAATAGATCTTGAGAGCCAAACACAGAAAGTACAGCCAGGAGGAAAAAGTAAGACGAAGGCTGAGAACTGAACGCCAGATTTGATAACAGAGAGGTTGTTGGTGCTTGATAAAAGCAGATTTTCTAGAGCAATGGTGGTGCAGTTTGAACTGAAAAGAAGCCAAGAAAAAATTAGAGAAGTGGAAGTCAGTGAATACAGAATACTGATGGAGGTTTGTTGTAAAAGGCAACAGAGAAATAGGGATAAATATACTACAATTTATTTTCTAGGCTTACTGTGAGTCCCAAATGGTTTGATGTATTTGAAAATGCTTTTTAAAATATCAGGTATTAATTAACAATGTCATCTTTTATTTTTAATTATATGAAGCAGTTTTATTTCTTAATAATCAACACGGTTATTAAATGTCATAACTAATATGACCTCATACTATTAATTAATTACAAATTAGCTCAAAGTAAGGTCAGTTTGGTTCTCTACTTGTCAAACTATTATGTATATTTTTTTAATTTCAAAAATGTAGGGGATACAAGTGTTTTTTATTGTGGAGAGAAATGTTATCATGCTGAAGTCAGGGATTTTAGTGTACCCACTAACAGAATGGTGTACATTATACTCAATAGGTAAACTTTTATCCCTCACCTTCCTCTTACTCTGCCCCCTTCTTAGTTTCTAATGTCCATTACACATACTTATTACCATATATATACTTCGTTTAGATCACACTTATAAATGAGAACATGGGTATCTGTTCTACCATTTCCAAGATACTGAAGATAATGCTCTCCAGTTCCATCCATGTTGCTGTAAAAGACATTATTTCATTCTTTTTTATGGTTGAGTAGCAGTCCTTAGTGTACATATGTATGTGTGTGTGGGGGGGGGAACAGAGAGGGAGAGAGAGAGAGACAGGTTTTTTTTTTTTTTTCCATTCATCAACTGATGAGAGCTTAAGTTGATTCCATATTTTTGTAATTATGAATTGTGCTGTGATAGATATTCTGGTTCAGTGTCTTTTTGATTAAATGATTTATTTTCCTTTGTGTAGATACTTAGTAGTAAAATTGCTGGATAAAACATTAGCTCTACTTTTCGATCTTAGAGGAATCTTCATACTATTTTGCATAGAGGTTGTACTAATTAGCAGTCCCACCAACAGTGTACAGGCATTTATTTCTCTCTGCATACATACCAGCATGTATTGTTTTGGGACTTTATTTTATTTATTTTTTTTTTGAGACAGAGTCTCAAGGTGTCACCCAAGCTAGAGTTCTGCGGCGTAACAGCTCACAGCATCCTCAAACTCTTGGGCTTATGCAATTCTCTTGCATCAGCCTCCCAAGTCGCTGGGATTACAGGTGCCCGCCACAACACCTGGCTGCTTTGTTGTTGTTGTTGCAGTTGTCATTGTTGTTTTAGCAGGCCTGGGCTGGGTTCAAACCCGCCAGCCTCAGTGTATGTGACCGGCACCCTAACCACTGAGATACAGGCAATGCCTGTCTCGGACTTTTTAATAATGGCTGTTCTGCTGAAGTTACTAACATGTTATTTCATCGTGCTTTTAATCTGCATTTCCCGATAATTAATGACATTGAGCATTTGCCTCCTCATTAGGCTGTGTGCTCCTTCAGATTAGAAACTTTGTATGATTCATATACATGTTCCCACCGTCTAGCATAAGACCAGGTACCAAGTAAATTTTCAGTAACTGTTTGTGGGATAAATAATTGAATAATAGAATGAATATTAATATAAATATAAATGTTTAAAAGAATGAAGACTAGGTAGACACTTTAATACCTTGCTAAAGTTATAAGGCAATTTCGTTTTCTTTGCTGGTGGAAGACAGCTGTTGGCATCTTAGACAGCCTGCCAATACAGCTAGGATATGCTCACACGGTTTCTATTTCTAATAATCTCAAATGCACATGCAATCAATAGTGCCACCTCAAATCAATGACTTCTGCCACAACAAAAATTACTCTACCTTTCCTTGTATAACACAAGGCATGTTCAAATAACCTTTAAGGAAATGTGCTGTTATATCAAGAAATAATGTCAGACTTCTCCCTAAAATATTTTACAGTTGCTACTGCCATTACCACCTGCATCTCTCTTTAAGGAGATAAACACTAGGAAATATAGAGCGATCAGAATATCACCTGTGATTAGGACAATATTGCTAGTGCAAATTCTGCTATTTCTCACAGCTTTCACATACAGCTAATGGAATTTATTCACTAGTGTTAGAGAAATGCAGCCCAGTAAACAACAGAAACATGCATTTCATGAGAAAGAGGGACTTTGGTAGGAATAATTGTCAGAAATAATTTGAAACATTTTTATCACTTTCATATTAAATGACTGATGTCAACTAGAACATCCTTAAACTCTTTTAGGCTCATAGTTGTATGATGAATAGCTACTTCATCTGCTATAAGTGCCCATAAATTAATTTAGCCCTCGTATTGCTAGGAGAATTCCATATTCTCTATCTCCAAGTGCAAGGAAGGCAGATAGTTACTTCTGATCAAAAAGAGAAAAACTGACCAATGTTCTTTATGTCATTTTCAAAAATCTCTAAATTCTAACCACCTGTCCCTTGTTTCCTGAGCGAGCCTCAGTTATCTACCCTAAGGGACGAAAACAGCAGCAGAAAATCCATATTTTCTCTTAAGCTTTGGAAATGCTTTCTGTGATCATGGCAGTAGATATAAATTTACAATTTTGTTTTGTTTATGCTCCCTGTGAAAAGCCTTTGTATCCCCTGAGTGTGCCATCTGGGGAAGGGCAGTGCAGGCCTGTTGCAGAAAGGATTGAAATTGAACTCAATTTGCTTCAAGAAAGATGGGAAGGGGCCAGTGTAAAGGAGTATACATGAAACAAAATCAACTGAGAGTGCATAGCTGGTGAACCTAGGTGATGGATTCATAGGGGTTCTTTCTGCTTTGTAATGTTTTTGAAATTTTCCATAATATAAGTTATTAAAAACACAAAGAACCCACGATCCACAGTACATCAGCACATGACATTTATTGAGCATCAAAAAAGTTTCAGACCTTGTTCTGGACACTGAGAAAAAAGAAACAAGCCAAAATATCTACCTTTGCTAGTAACTTAGTGCATTTAATTAAAATAATGATAAGTTATAAAATACTGTTCGGCACTTATTTGTGGAGAGAAATGTTATCATGCTGAAGTCAGGGATTTTAGTGTACCCACTAACAGAATAGTGTACATTATACTCAATAGGTAAACTTTTATCCCTCACCTTCCTCCTTACCTTCCACCTTATCAGGAAGGATGATGCTATCTCATTTAAGATGAGATGATGCCAGGATGATGCTATCTCATTTAAACCTCAGTATGATTCTGTGACCCCATAACAGAAGCTTGGAGAAGTTAAATGACTCGTGTAATGTTATATACCTGGCATGTGGCTGTGCATTGATTTTATCCTAGGTATGCTACACAACCAATTAAATGGTTTGAAACACTAGGCTGTATATTGAACCCACAGTCACCACATTGCTAGATGAAATCGTTGGCAAGGAAACATGCTTTTTGGTAACAAAAGTATAATACTCGTTTTTTTGAGTACAAAGCCATAAAAAGTAATTGTTGACCAACAGAAAAAGCATTCCAATTCTCTAACAGCCTTACAGACATTACACTGAAACATGCCACATAGATAAGGCACTGTCTGTCGGGTGCACCAGAAGCAAATGATTTCTAATTCAGCACATAATTTATATGTGTCATCTGCCTCAATAAAGTAAATCTAGACTTCCTATCTGAAATAAAATTATGAAATGTATTAAATAATGCCATTATCATTCATCATATTTTTCAAATTCTTTTATTTAGATTAAGGCCGAAAACATATCTTGGTCCATTTCAATATATACTTATTTTCTGAAAGCATTTCATTTGAATATCTTTTTTTTCAATCTGGTTTTGAACTGAAAGTGAACAGCAAGAGACAATTCACTTGCAAAGAATTTTCTGTTCGAACTAATTCCAAACAAAATTTTAGCAAAGGAATAAAATCACGTGAGCTTTTCACAGGCTCAGTTACAATTAGAGGGACTATTTAAGGAGAGATCAATTCTTTTTGGAAAATAGTGGACCCGTATATTTAAATAATAACAAATAAAAGTATATTTAATTGTCACATGTTCAAACTGTAGGAATATAAATAGCAGCACTACTTTGGTGAAATCTTTTCTAACCACCTTTCTTTGTGCAATTAAAAAACTGCACACACCTGCATGTGTACACACCCCCAGTGATTTAATATGTTTCAAAGAAGGTGCCTTTCTTATCAATCTAGAGGTAAAATATCTATTTATTTCAAACATACGAAGGATGAGAATGAACACAATTAGAATGTACAAGAGAAAGGACTCTAGATAAGGCCCTGATGAACCTAAAATAGAAAATCCAGGAGCACATAGCTACATATAACTGAAAACAAATAAATAACAAAAAAATATAGGATTACAGTCCTTTTCCTTGAAAAAACACAGTCGTGGTTTGAATACAAACTTAATCAGTGTCCCAAAATAAATGATGTAAGAACTGAGAAGCACAGATATGATTTATACCTCTAAGGTGGAAAGAGTATAGGACATATTGAAAATTTGGGATTGATGAATAGTCACTAGTCAGTATCACAGACCTTAAGTGACAAGTTCAATAAACACTTTACAGCTATGTACAATCCAGTGATGTGCTAGAAAACCATCTCACTGAAAATCAAAGCCGTGATAAGAGCATTTGCTGATTTCCATGCCAAAAGTACTCCCTCCCAACAGCATACATCACACTATTGACATGGACACACTGGTGACATTGAAAGAGGGGTTAGAAAGAGATGGCTGTTCAGAACTTGTAAGAGCTAACACCACTACATCCCTGCACACATCCATGTAACCAAATACCCATTAACTTATAAAATACTTCACCCTCCTAGAAAGTTCCCTAAGGTCCCATTCTAGCCAATTCCTAATCCTTTCCAAAATAATCTCTGTTAGGATTTATAAAACTAGAGATTAGTTTTCCCTCTTCTTGAAGTACACAAATTAAGCATTCCAACTATATACATTTTAATTATCAGACTCTGTACTCAACAAAGTGTTTTCAAGATTCATCCATACAGTTGTACATACCAGAAGTTAACTCTTAACTACATAACTGAGCATTATTTCATTGTGTGATACACAATAATTGTTTATCTGTTTTCATGTTGATGTACATTTGTGGGGATTTTTTTCTTTTAAAAATATTACAAATAAAGGTACTATCAATCATACTTGAAAAATTTTATGTATGAACAAATATTTTCATTTCTCTTAGAGAGGTCTCATGATGAGGAATTCCAGGATCATGTAGAATGTTCATGGGTAACTTAGTAAGAAAATGCTAGAGAGTTTTCCCAAGTGACAATAACATTCTGCTTTCCTAGCAACAATGTATGGAAGATGTGGCTGCTTCACATCCTTGCCAACATTCAGAGTTGTCAGTCTTTTTAATTTTAGCCATTCTAGTGGGTGGAAAGTGGTATCTCATTATATTTTGAATTTGCATTCCTTGATGACTAATGATATTGAACAAGTTTTCATAAACTTATTGCCAATTTGTGCATCTTTTTCAGTGAAGTTTCTGTTCACCTATTCTATATTTATTTTATCCTAAGTTATCAGTTTTTTTTCCCTATTTAATTGAGAAATATTTTACATATAATGCTTGTGAATTATTTATTAGTGATATATATATAGAAAATATCTTCTATGGCTTATGTTTTCATTTTCTTAATTATAATTTTTGATAGAAAGTTCTTAATTTGATTGAGTTCATTGTATAAATTTTTTTACTTATGGAAAGTATTTCTATGCCCTAAAAAATATTTCCTTAATTCATGAAGATGCTTCCCTACACATTTTTTCAAAAACTATAGTTTTATTTTTTATAATTAAATCCATTATTAACTGCAACTCAATTTTTGTCTAGGGTATCACATGAGATTCAATAACAACTTGAGTTTCCCTCTAACATACACACATGACTTTGTAGTTGTTCTAGTAACAGGTTTGCAAAAACCATTACATTTTCAACTCAATTGCGTAGGAAATTTTAACAAAGTCAATTGACCACATGTAGAAGAATATGTTTACAGACTCCATTCCGTTCCATTAATTTTGTTTTATATCCTTAAGATAATGCCTTGCTCTCTTAATTATTAGCTTTTGTTTTCTTCAAGTTAGGGAGCATGAGTTTTCAAATTTTGTACCTTGTAAAACCGTGCTCATTATTCTAGGTCCATTACAGTTCCATATAAATTTTATAGGGCACTGCCTGTGGCTCAAAGGAGAAGGGAACCGGCCCCATATACTGGAGGTGGTGGGTTCAAACTCGGCCCCAGCCAATAAATAAATAAATTTTATAATCATTTTTCCATATTGTACCAGAAATAGTCTTCCTGTGGTTTTAATTTCATATATATGTGTATGAAACATATATACACACATTTATATACACACATACATATGTATATATGTATAATCAATTTGAAAATACCTAGAATTTTCTCAACATTCAGTCTTACCAATCTTGAACAGGGTTCATTTCTCCTCTATTTTGATGTTTCCTTCTCTCAGAAGTACTTTTTAGTTTTCAGTACAGGAGTTTGGTACTGTAATTTTTCATGCCATTAGGACAGCAATTTTTAGCTTGTTTTGTTTTTTAAATTGTTTTCTATTAAAATAAAAATATAGAGATATATTTGTATTGACCTCTTATAGTACAAATGTAAATAATCATTTATTACCTTTATTTTTGTAGATTTCTTAGGATTTTCTATGTAATGAATAATTTTGACTGTGAATAAAAGCACTTTTACCTTTTTTTTTTTTTAAATCTATGTGCTTAAAAATTCTATTTCTTGCTAGGATCTCCTGTGTAATGTTTAACATAGAGGTGAGAATAAACAAGTTTGGCTAATTTAACTCAAAGAGAAATTACAAAACATTAGCATTAAGTATCCAATTGGTTGTAAAATTCCCATATATAATTTTAATCAAAAAATAGAAATTCCTTTAAACATATTGATAGTTTGTTAACAGTTTTTATCACAAAACAATGTTGAGTTTTTTCTAGTGCTTTTTCCCCATATTCTAAGATCACAATATTGTTTTTGCCCTTTGTCCTACTAATGTAGGGAATGACAATGATTATTTTTACAATATTGAAACAAAATTGTATTTCTGGGGCAAATCCCACATGGAGATGAAAAGGCATCTTTTTTAATATGTTGCTTATAAAATTTTATAGTATCTTATTAATGATTGTTGCATCTATGTTCGTAAGAGATATTGGTGTATATTTCATTTTTTCTTTTAATGTATTATCAGTACCTCATAAAACATGTTGAGATATATTAACTATTCTATCTTCAGAAATATATAATGTTGGGGCTCCTATGGCCCAGTCTTGGCCACCGCAGGAAGGAACCAGGCGTGACACGGATTTGAAGTACAAGTTTGTGGGAGGCAAGCTAACCTTAGTTGCAGGGTAGCCCCGAGCCCCCTCCTCAACAGCTATTAAGGTCATACACAACAGGTGTGGAGAATTAAGGTAATTGACATAAACAGGTGTGGAGAGGTCAGGTAATTACATATGAGGGCTGCCTGCTGCACGTGCTTTCCTCATGTGTTCTTTCCCCACAACCCTCATGAAGAACTACTAAGCATCACTGTTTAACACATGCTTACTAGTGAGTGACCGACCTGATCTTATTCCAGAACACTGAGTTACTTGGGGGATTGCCCCCAAGTCAGGAAACGTCTCTAGGCTTGCCAGGAGACTGTCCTGTTCTCAGCGTTTCCTTTTAATGTGAAAAGAATCAGTAACTGTCCTTTGCAAGCATGGTGTCCAGTCCTCTACAGAAAAGGGTGATTTTACCTAGGTGGCTTGAGAAGGCCTCTCAAAAGATGACACTGGAGTAAAGGCTTAAGGGAAGTGTGGGCCAGTCGTGCAGAAAGGAGGGAGTTACCTGGGCCACGTAACCCACATCTGGCTTCAGTTAGAGGTCTGACGTGCCCAGTAGGTCTCGGCAGCTTCCTGTTTCTAAGCAACCTCAGAATATGCAGGCCTTTTCCTGGCTGTGAGCCAGTAATCCTTTCTACCAATTGTTCATTTCATCAGTCTACTCAAATCTAATATTAAAGTTCAGGAAGAAGATATTTTAAAGATATTAAACAAATGTTTAAAATTAGAATCGAATTGGCCGGTTCGGCGCCTGTGGCTCAGCGGGCTAAGGCGCCAGCCACGTACACCTGAGTTGGTGGGTTCGAATCCAGCCCAACCCGCCAAATAACAATGATGGCTGCAACCAAAAAATGGCCGGGCGTTATGGCGGGCACCTGTAGTCCCAGTTACTTGGGAGGCAGAGGCAGGAGACTCGCTTGAGCCCAGGAATTGGAGGTTGCTGTGAGCTGTGATGCCACGGCACTCTACCCAGGGTGACAGCTTGAG
>CAUYRH010183849.1:0-23708 GCA_963574655.1 Perodicticus potto
CTGAGCCACAGGCATCGAGCCTCTTCTGGAGTTTTCTTTGTGCAAAGTTTTTTTTGAAAATTAATAACTTGGGCGGTGCCTGTGGCTGAGCGAGTAGGGCGCTGGCCCCCTGTACCGAGGGTGGCGGGTTCGAACCCAGCCCTGGCCAAACTGCAATGAAAAAATAGCTGGGCATTGTGGCAGGCACCTGTAGTCCCAGCTACTCAGGAAGCTGAGGCAAGAGAATCACCTATGCCCAAGAGCTGGAGGTTGCTGTGAGCTGTGACGCTAAGGCACTCTACTGAGGGCGACAGAGTGAGACTCTGTCTCTTAAAAAAAAGAAAGAAAGAAAGAAAGAAAGACAATTAATAACTCTAGAGCCATTCACATTTTCTGTACTATTTTGTGAATTGGCTCACTTGGTTCTCAGAGCATCCTAGGAAGGAGCTGGTATAATTTGTCTCATTTCCCAAATGTGCCATTTCTGACGTGAACAAACATTCCAACATCATGAACCTAGCAATTTCCTACCCCAAAATTCTTTTCCCTCCTCCCCAAAGAAGTTCAGTTCCCTGAGCTTGCCCCTGCTCTGACCTTCTCTCCCACCCTGTGCAGGTACCATCAGGATCACTGCTGACTCTGCTGTGTTGGGCATCTTCCTGCGGGACAAGCATGAAAAGACAGGGAACAGCACCAGTGTGCACAGCATGACCTGCATCCTCACCCAGAACAGCAGCCAGGCCTTGCCAGGAGAGCTCCAGTTGCGGGGAAGGCTGCAGGCCCAGACAAGGAGCCTCAGGGCCCAGGCCAGCGTCCGGGCTGACACAGTCAACCTGGCTCTGAGTGGAGCCTGTGCCTGGGGCCCTGGGCACAGCCAGCTTGTGGGCAGCCTGAGCCACAACATCAGGACATTGAGTGACGCGGGTAGGAAGAGTGGTCCGGATAGAACAGCTTCTTCCCCTAAAGATGCCCAGGTCCTGGAGCCAGAAGTGGGGGGATAAAGGAGCCCACAAATCCATGTTCCAGCTCTCTTTCATGCCCCTGCCAACTTCTCCCAGCACCTCGGGCTTCTTCCCTGGTCTATTATTCAGGCAGAACACACAAGCTCAGGGCACCTGCTATTGCAGTATTGACACACTTCAAACCAGGTGGCAAGCAGCCCCTCTTCCCCCCAGTTCATCCTGTGTGGCCTCCAGGTCACCCTCCAGGACTGTAGTAGGCGAGCAGCTCCAATAGCCCCTGCTCCAGCTTCTCCAGAATGTTCCCTTGAGGCCTGAGAGAAGCATGCATGATCAGACCTTTATGCCCCTTGCTCTTTCTGAGAGGCTGGCCCTGTCCTGGGGAGCCAGGAATCCAAAGGGGACACGGGGCTTACCCCTGGCTCTGTGTGGTGACTGTGGTGTTACGTTGAACCAGATGAAATTGCCATTTCTATGGAATGTAGACAATTCCATATGGGTTGACCTGATGTATTCATCAGGGGCAGCGGGACCTGGGAGCCTGCCGGGGAGCTCAGGGGACGTTCCAGAGAGCAGGGGGCTGGCTCCCTCCCCGATGCCATGAGGTGGAGTAGGCTGGATGGTCTTGGGGGCCCAGATGTTCCTGCCTGCTGTCCTCTCACCCCCAGGACTCCCCTCTGGGGCAGGGATACTCCTGTCTCTTAGCTACGTGGCTTCCTACTGCTCAGAGCACCTGGTACCGCAGAGTACAGGGGGTCAGCTGGACGCTGCTCTTGGCCTGGAGGACCCAACTCCCATGTCCCCAGACCGCCAGCTATGTGCCAGCCTTGGCCACACCATGCCAGGCCTTGGGTGCCAGGGCCTGCCCTCCTCTGTGGGTGGCCACACGCACTTACAGGTGGGTGAGGACGGGGCTGGGCCTGGGCTCCACCTGGGGTACAGTGAATCTCAGGAACACACAGAGCTTTTGCTTCTGCCCAGAGCTCAGGACACAGTCTGGTGGCCAGGCTAATGGTATACTTGGATGAAGAGCAGCTTTGTGCAGCTCTGGAAAGCAGGACAGGGGACAGCCACCAAGAGCTGGCTCTGGAGCTGCACCAAAGCCTCTCAGGGCTGCTGGGTACCCTGCCTTCCCGGCTTGTGGTGAGTGTGCGCAGGGGCCACGTGGGCTGCTGGCTGGGCTGCGGGGCCCTCTCCTTCCTCTGCTCCTTCTCTAGGTACCCCAAGATGTATACCCCCTCCCATCTCCCCTCCTCTCCATTGCCCACCTGCCTGATCCCTCCCCCCTTCTCCCATAATTGGTGGCATGATTTGGGTGGCTACCCAGGGGGCGTTCTGGCCCTGTTTAGTCGGGTTGAGGCCCCAGTGCCTCCCCTGGGCGCTGCCCCTGGAGGAACCTTGCACACTGGACAGGGACATGCACATGGCTGCGCCTTTTGCATCGTTCTCAAGAATGGACAGCGGGAAGCCACCTCTGTACTTGTCCTGGGGATGGCTGTACCATCCTAAGTGTGGGGAAGGGATGTGAGTGCCCAGGGCCTGGCCACCTCTACCCCGCCAATCTTGTGATCTCAAGCAAGGTTCTGGCTTGCTCTGTTTCTCCGTTTCCTCATCTGCTAAGTGAGACTGTTAACAGTCCACCCCCTAAGGCTATGGGGCAGGTGGCATAGCGTCTGGCATGCAGAGGTTCCCGGGACAGGAGTGCTGGTTATTTCCACTTATGTGTATGGGGATGCTGTGGCCCAGTGCTCAGGGCTCTGTGCAAACCTCTCTTCAGGGTTACATTCCTCTGGCAACTCACTCTGGGGGGATGGGGGGTGAGGCTGGCCCCTTCCCATCTGCTGGTCTCCACAGGTCAACTGTACTGGGGATGCCTCACCCACTGAGCTGGCAGGACTATGCCAGGGGGACGTCACTTGGCAGCCTCTTGAGGTATAGTACAGAGGTCTCTGTCACAGGCAGTGCAGTGACAGTGAAGGTGGTCCACCTTCAGGAGGGATGCCACAGCTTGACCATCAGGGGCTGCCTGGGGTGTGGTCTATGGGGTCCCCCTTCTTAGCCCCCCACATCCCCAGTAACGTGCACTGGGCTCCCAGTCCCAGGGGCCCTGACTTATCCTAATGGCTGATGAGTGTAGCACCTGAGTGTTTCAAGCCAGCCATTGCTACAGGCAGCCTGGTTCTGGGCATACCCCAGCACTGCGAGGCCAGTAGACCTCACGGCTCAGCTCAGGTGGCTTTGGCTCTCCTGGGCCAGAGTGTGCATGAAGAGAGTGGTCCCTCTCCCTCCCAGGGGAGCATGGCAGGCGTGGCCCGAGTGTAGGGCTGTGTCTGTGGTGTAGCCTAGACCTTCGGCCTCCAGCCCAGCCCTGCAGCTCCTGGACCCCAATCTGCAGGTACCCTGTACCTGAGGCCACCACCAGGGCTGCCTACCATCCTTGTCCGTGCTGCTCCCAACAGCAGCTGCAGCACAGTCCTGAGGACTGCCTGGGGGAGGAGAACAGAGGTGATTGTGCCCTACGGCTCATCAGCCTGGTCTGACTGCTTGCTGGCAGCCCCGAAAGGAGCCCCCTGCTCAGGGGCCAGGAGACATGAGCCTGTAAGGACTGAATAAGGAACTTCGAGGTGCCTGGCATAGGCGGCACTGCTGAGGATTGACAGTCTGGGCCCTGGGGGCTAGCACTGTGGTCCACTGCCCTGCTGTACAGGGAATGTGTCCTCTGCAGTGAGGACTGTTTCCACAAGCTTTGCCTCTTTGGGGCATGAAAGATATGATGCTTTTATGTATCCAGCTTGGGCAACCCACACCCACTCATAAAGTAGGAAATCAGGTCTCTGTGGCTCCCTGGAGCCCTGCCAGCCTTGCCAGCCCTGCCTTGCCACTCACCTCTGTGTGACTTTGGGCAAGGCCCTTAACCCTTCCAGCCTCATCATCTGCAGACTGGCTAACAACACCTGCCCCAGGGAGCGTGTTGAGTGTGTCCTGAGCCAGCTTGCCATGTGGCCATCCCAGGGTATTGTCCTTTCTTTTCCCCTGGCTTCAGCTACCAGGGAGTTACACTCCCATTTTACAGATGTGTAAACTGAGGCTTAGAGAAACTGAAGTCACTTTGCCAAGGTCACACAGTGGCCAGAATGGTGGGAGGGGTAACTGAGCATGTAGGGTCAGGTGGGGAGGGTCTCACAGGCTGGATGTGGACTGGCTCCCCCCACATGGTAGTTAAGAGTTGGGGGCCCAGGGAGTTACTAGCTCCCCGTATGAGAGAGGATCAGGGGAGGAGATGGCCAGGAAGGCTAATTGACTCCTGAAGGGGGAGGGTTAGGATAAGGGTAGTAAATGGAGGGTCCTCCCCTGGGGCAGCTGTATGGAATTGTGGGAAAGTGTTAGAAACCAAGGAGTGCTCTGAGCCAGGCATAACAGGCGAACAGGAGGTCTGGGCCCCATGGGCAGCCATGCGGGTCCCCTGTAGTTTCCATGAACACGTAGGACAGATAATACACCTGTGCCCCATTGGTGGTGGCACTGTCCCCTCCAGGCCAGATAGATGAGCACTGGCTATCGGAAAGAGGCTTGTGAGCAGTTCCCGGTTCTCATAAGGTGCAGACTCCCCAGATCCTGCAGGCTGGGCCTCCAGGTCCCAAGAATGACACCCTCAATTTCCACCCATGCTCAGACAGGCCATGGGGAGAGGTCGAGGGCCCAGGAGGTGGTGTGGGCTCCCTTCACTGTCATCACCAAGCAGAGGACGGACTGCTGTTTTCTAGAATATTGTAGGGAGACCGTGTGTCAGTGGGTATTGAAGTCACTGGCTTAGCACTGAGATTCCGCAGCATGGCTTCCACATGGGCCTGAGAAAAGGTAGGGGACACCCACTCAGCCTCACCTCTCTCTCTCTCTGTCTCCCGGCAGAGCCCGGCTGTGCTGTCCTTGAGTGCCTCTGTCTTAATCCATGCCTGTGAGGCCAGCCTGGAGGCACAGGTGTCTTCTGGGGACACCTTTGCCCACGGTCATGTCTACACGGCCTGTGGCCGGCACACCCTACTGGAAGGCAGCCTCCAGCACACATGGGCACCACTTCAAGCTCTGGGGGTCCCCCCTGACAATCACATCCGTGTGTCTGTGGGGGAAAATGTGTCCACCAGGGCTCGGCTGGAGGTGGCCCTGGGCCAGTGCACCCTGACTGCCCATGGGGATGTCCCACAAGCCACCAGTGCCACACACGCCAACTGGACCCTCTCTCTGGTGAACCGCTGCCCCCCACTACAGGTAAGCCCCCTCCCACCAGTAGGCCCAGGGGCCTGGCAGGGCCCCTAGCTTCCTTCTACAGATTACTAACTGCCTACTGTGTGCCCATGTTTATACTCAACATGGGAGCTTCTCTCTTCTCTGCCATTGTCACTTGAATTTGGGGGCTTGGCTACAAAGCTATGAGCGAAAACGGGACTCAGACCGAATTTTCTCCCCTTTGACAAGAGGCCCTACTGAGTTTCTGGTTCCCTTCCTGTCTGGGGGCCACACTGATTCTTATGATCTGGAATTTCCCCCTGGGAGGATTAAGGATCCAAGAGTGGCCATGAGAACAATGGAAGTAACAGGCTGCGGTTACTGAGCAGGGCTTGTATGTCGAGCGCTGCGCCGAGTTCCACAGCTGTGCTCCCTACACCTGCCCCAACCTGTGAGGAAGGGGCTGCTTGATTCTCAGTCCCAGGAGGGGACACAGAGGTCCTGAGCGGAGTCTCTGAGAGGGACGTGTCATGGATCCCGATGGAGCAAATCACTTAGGATCTCTGATCCTCTCCCTGCCAGAGTCGTCAATTCCATTCCGATATGCACAGCATTTGGGTGCCCGGGCTACCAAGGCCCAAACTGTGCATCTCGGTGACTTGGGCTGCTATGATCACCCCATTTTAGAGATGGGTAAGTGGAGGTCACTTGTTTGGAAAGGCAAAGTCAGTGGTGGAGCCAGAATTCACGCCCGTGTGTCTGTTTGGCACCTGCAGTATCAGTCACTTTGCAGCGTGAGAGGTGCCCGCAAGAACCAGTGCAGGGCACAAGGCCTGACACGCCCTGTCCCACCCCAGTTCCCCCACTAGCTCCCTCCCTTGGCACTGAGGCTGCGTTGGCAGTGCTGTGTCTGCCTCCCCTCAGTTTCCCCATCCTTCTAGGTGACAGATGTCCTGTGGGCTCTGTGCTCTGAAGGTAGCCTGAGCCGGGGACCCTATGAGTTTGACCTGGCTCGGGCCTCCACAGTGACCATGGAGATTCCACCTGTGGTTGTCCCACACCTGCCAGCCATAGACCTTGGTGCACAGACACGGTACCCATTCCCTGTGTGCCTGGGAATGCTGCCCAGTGTTGCCATTGGCCTGACCATCCAGTGTGGCCCTGCCACCACAGCTCCCTGGCTCTGCATGTGGGGCTGTGCTGGTGGCAGGGCTGGCTGGAGCAGCTTGCTGGGAACCGGAGTACATGGGGGCTGGGCACTGAGGTACGTGGGGCAGCTCTGCAAGGTTGATGGGGCTTCCTGACCCTGCAGCATGAAGCCTGGCTCTTCCCTCCAGGGGCCACCCGGGACCTCCAGCTACTCTGTCCCAAGAGCCCTGTATCTCCTCTTATCTGAACCTCACAACATCCCGTGTTCTTGTTCAGCAGATAAGGAAACTGAGGCTGGAAAATGTGAGAGTCACTTGATGCTGTGAAGTAAAAAGCCCACAGGCTTGGAATTTATAAGTTTGTCTTTTTTTAGGGAAAATTCCGAGTGCAGGAAGGAAAAGGGGAGGGGTGCCCCTCAGCTGACAGAGGGGAGCAGTCACATCCTGATTTCATAACGGGTTAGTAATCACAGGCTGGGGTTTACGTAGGCTGAGAGGTGTCCCGTGGTGTTTGTGGGAAGATCACTCGGGTCACGAGCTGGCAGACAAGACCATGTCCCCGTCTGAGTAGAACAGGGACGCTGCCGCCTGTTCCTTCTCTCTCCCCTTCAGACTGAGCTTCCCAGGGGCACCCCTGAGCACAGGGGCTCTGTCAACACATGACTGAGCCATGGCCGTCACGAGACACGGCAGCCCTGCCCACCAGAGCTGTCTGTGGTGATGGAGTTGGTCCAGTCTGTGCCGTGCTGGGAACACCTGGCTTGCACTCGCTGGTGCAACTGAGGGAGGCAACTTTTACTTTTTCTCAATTTCAATGTCAACAGACACAGCGCACTTGACTAGGAACTGTCTAATTGGATGGCACGGACTCCAAGCAGGGCCTAGTCAGATGGGTCTGGTTCAAACCTCAGCTCTGCTGCTTCTCGGCTACGTGACCCTGAGCAACTGGCTTTGTGTCTTTGAGCCTCAGTTTTCTCACCTGTAATATGGGGACAGGAGCTTTCTGTTCCGAGCTGGTGCACAGGAGGAAGAGAGATCATTCTTGTAATAATTCCTTCCTTTATCTCCTTGACCCAGCTGTCATTAGCATAAGGTTGTTCAGCTTCCACGCCTTTGTGTGGGGATGACAATTTTTTGTTGGAGTTGAGTTCCCCCTTTATTGCCTTGTGGGCTGAGAAGATACAAGGTAAAATTTCAATCCTTTTGATGTTGTTGAGGTTTGATTTGTGTCCTAGGATAGGAGCTATTTTGGAGAATGTTCCATGAGCCGATGAGAAGAATGTACATTCCTGAGCTTTGGGATGGTGTGTTCCGTGTATGTCTATTAAGTACATTTGTTACAGGGTCACATTTAAGTCTTTGTTTAGTTTCTGTTTAGAGGCTCTGTTCAGTTCTGTCAGAGGGATGTTAAAACCCCCAGCTATTATGCTGTTGTAGGATGTCATATTGTTCAGACCAATTAAGGTCCATTTCATATGTCTGGGAGCGTTTATGTTGGGTGCACAAATATTTAAAATTGCAATGTCCTCTTACTGTACTGTTCCTCTGACTGATAGTGACCGAGATTGTTCTTGTGAAGGGTGGTGGTTGCGTATTGCTTGTGTGACTGTTTTGTGGTTACTGTGACAGGACAGGGAAGCACAGATTGGTGCTGGGCCAGGGCTGGGGTGGAGGAGGTGGAGGACAGTAGCTTGTAATCATTCCTGGCATGGGGTCACCCTCTGCCCCCTTTCTCTGTGGTCAGGCAGAGCTTGACCCTCCCAGTGGGCACACAGCCGCATAGCTCCCTGCAGGCCTTCAGTGGGGGAACTGAGGGCTCGGGGATAATCACTGTGATGCCAGATGGCCTCCCTGACACTGGCTGCAGCTATGTGCCCATCTAAGGCCTGAGTGAAGCTGAGGCACATGCTGCCCAGAGTACATCAGTGACTGAGATAAAGCCTGTCCTGGGTGGCGGTGGAGGGGAGCACAGCAGTGGGGAGACAGGCGGTGCCTGGGCACCTCAGTGATTGGGGCGTGTGTGGAGTGATGGAGAGACGGATGTGCGAGGAAGAAGCAGAGGGAAGGCTGGTGCTAAAATTGCAGTGAAATTGGCCAAGGTCGCCTTAAAGACAGGCTGACGTGTGAACCCAGACCTGAAGGAGACGAGGGAGGAGCCACACGGCTGTCTGGGGAGTGTTCTAGGAAGAGGGCAATGCCAGTGCAAAGGCCCAGTGGCAGGGCCAGAGCAGGAAGGGCATTCGCCAGGCCATGGCCAGCAGACTATCCTGTAAAACCACAGACAGTGAATGTCCTCAGATTGTGGCCTCTGCTGTGACTACT
This sequence comes from Perodicticus potto, assembly GCA_963574655.1. Classification (NCBI taxonomy): domain Eukaryota; kingdom Metazoa; phylum Chordata; class Mammalia; order Primates; family Lorisidae; genus Perodicticus; species Perodicticus potto. Next base: position 8,633 of record CAUYRH010183849.1, read on the forward strand.
TGATTGCCATGGAGCACGGAAGCTCTGTGGACAACCTGTAAACAAATGGGCATGATAGTGTTCCAATAAAGCTTTATTTACAAAAGCAGGCTATGGGTTAGATCTGACTTGAGTGCCTTAGTGTGCTGGGTCTTGTTATATAAAAAAGTACACGAGGTGGAGTAGCAGGTGGATTCTGGATGCATTATGGAGGGGTGGAAATCCAGATATGGGTGTGAGAGGAAAGAGTTGGGCCAGGTAGGTCGGTGCCTCCACCTTTGTCCTGAAAGACTGAAGAATGCGGTGCAGCCCCAGAGGATGGGGGTTGGGGGGAGGAGGTGGGGAGCCGTGTTTTGGACATGTTACACTGGACAGGACAGTCCCGGCCTCCAGCACTCATATCAAAGCTCTGAGACTGGCTGAGGTGGCCATGGGCATGCAGACTGAGCTGGGGGTACCTAGTGTCACGAAGCTGGGGGATGAGAAGGAAGCAGCAAAAGCTACTGAGAAGAACAAGCTGGAGAGGAGCAGGAACCCCAAGAGCAGAAGATCTCAGGGTCCGGGGATGGACGTGTGTGAAAGGCAGGGTCTGGCCTTGGGGACTCAGACATGTGAGCAGCACAGTGACAATGTCAGGCTCTTGGGTGCTGGGAAGGCTGCCTCTGAGGCCAAGGAAGAGCAGCCTGTGGATCTTGGCTGCCCTTTGCTATTACAGTGGCTTTGAGCCAGTCATCGCTCCTCTCCGGGCCTCAAGTTCAGGCTCCTGTGCCCAGCCCTGCTCAATGCACAGTAGGTACCCGAGAAGCCATAGTCCCTTTCTCTTTGTTGCTGAGGTCCTCACTTGGGCCGGCCTCCCAGCCTGCTTCTGGACGCTCCCACCCCTATGTTGGGGCAGATGTTTGGGTTCTGTGCATCTGGGGAGGTGTGAGAAGAGGCAGGGACATGTGAGTGCTGCCACTCCCAGTGGTTGCAAGATGCTTGCAGGTTGGCTTGGGAAGAACTCAGACCCCACAGCCGTGGGAGGAAGGAGGTCACTGACCAGTGTGGAACAAAACCTGCAGGAGGCTGAGAGCTGGACTGAGTGGGCCACAGACCCCTCCTGGAGAGCCCCCGCTCATGTCCCATTGGTTCTGTTCCAGGGCGGTTAGGAGCCCTGGTGCCCATTGTAGTCCCCGCCAGGGTTAAGAAGCCTTGTTCTTGTGACCCTTTGAACCCTTCCAGGCCCTGGGGGTCCCGGGGAGAGTCGACAGCTCTGGCTATGTCGTGGTGAACTCGGCGGCTGTGGACACCCAGGCGCGGCTCACCGTGGATGCCAGCAGGTTGCAGGGTCTGCTTGTCCTTAGGACCACTGAGGTGAGGCGTGCATGCTGGGGGTGCCTGGGGTAGCTGGGCCAGAGGGTGCCAGACCCACATGCCCATGAGGGCACCCTCCATATTCCAAAGCAGAAGCCCAGGAGGTGAGAGATTCAGGACCCCACCGGAAGATCAGTGAGCCTCCAAAGAAATCCCTCAGCTGCCCCAGCCTCTCAAGGCCCCCACTTTCCTCTTGTTTACTTTTTTTTTTTTAAGTGTGGTGGCGCCTGTGGCTCAATGGAGTAGGGTGCCGGCCCCATATGCCAGAGATGGCGGGTTCAAGCCCAGCCCCGGCCAAAAACTGTAAGAAAACAAAAATGTGGGAAAATGCAGAAATGGTAAACGTACAGCATAGTGAATTTTTACAAATGGAACACCCACTACCTGCCTCTTCCAGCCCTTACTTTCAGTTTTCAGATATCTAGTGTCTGGTGTTTGCTGGTTATAACTAGTGCAACTTTGACCTGTATTGCATGTGACTTGGTAAAATTACACACGTTTCTGTTGGGTTTATACCCAAGGGTGGAATTGCCAGGTCATAGAGTGTGTGTCGGTCCAGCTTCACTTCCTCAGTTGTTTGCACCGGCTGCCCCTCCCAGAGCTGCCCGGCAAGTCGCTAACCATTGCTTGGCTTGATATAGAGCTGCCCCTGTTGGAAGCAGCCCCACGTGGAGGGGTCGCTTGTCACCCTGAGCATCTTGTGGGTTTTTACTTGGGCCATGGATGGTTTTCTGCATCCCACTATGCCAGGCACGTCTCCCGCGGACCCTCTCTTGTACCTTGCTGGAGCTTGTCTCTCTCCGCTGCCTCCCCGGGCACCTCCCACGTCAATTTTGCCCATGTCACATACTTTATTTACATCAGACACCCTAGTTATAGTCACTGCATTTGGTAAGAAGACGCCCAGTGACACAGAGGCCAGTGGGACAGGGAGAAAAGGGGCTTGATTTCACGTTTATGGGTGGTTTGTTTTCCTCTCTGGGGAAGAACCTGGTCACGTCCCAGGCAGGGGGGTCTTTGTTTCTCTTGCTGCATTGCAGGCCCTGCAGAAACTGGACCTACTGCTCACACACAGCCTGCCCCAGCCCAGGCCCTCAGCCCTCCCAGCCCGGATCTCGCTGGACCTGGCCACTGAGAGGCACGGGCCCCGTTACAGGCGCACCCTGCGCGTTGGAGTGGACGGCAAGCAGGTGTGGGGCTCTACCAGCCGGGACTTTGGGGGACTAGGAAGCTGTGAGGACAACTCAGCCTGATGGCCCGGGTTCCTGTGGTCACCTGCCCCCAACAGGTGTCCGAGGAGCTGATCTTCACCCAGCAGCCAAAACACATTTCTCTCAACTACATTGTCCAGCACAATATCCCCGCACTGCGGACGCTGTGGGCAGAAGGCAAGATGGGCCTGCAGGTCAGCCTTTGTGAGCACAAGTGATGGCGGGCATCAACGTGATGACTCATTCATTCAGCAGTTTTGGAAGTACCGTGGAAGGAAGCGGGTGGTAGAACAAGGTTCAGATCTTCATCTGATCCTCAGTTTCTGCATCTGGAAACTGGGTTAATAGCACCCTGGCCCAGCAACTCCCCTCCTCCCCTTGGAGCCACTCACACTTCCCCAAAGTTCCCTCCCCTACAGCTCCCAGCCACTGGCCCTGAGCCTGGTCCTGGCCCTGTGCCTATGCCTGGACTCTGTTTTTCATCAGCTTTACATGCATTCACTTGGTGGGTTTGTTCAGCCCCTTGTGACACCATCTCTGTGCTGACAGCTTCTACATTTCTCCTTTAGTGAGTCCTGATCCCTGATCCCTGGCCCATAGTCCCACCCACTTCTTAGAGGTCTAGTGGGCAGGCTCAGAATTGGCTCATCAAAATCAAACTTTTTTTTCTTAGACAAAGTCTCGCTATGTCATCCTTGGTAGAGTGCAGTGGCATCACAGCTCACAGCAACCTCAACCTCTTGGGCTTAAGCGATTCTCTTGCCTCAGCCTCTGAGTAGCTGGGACTGCAGGCGCCTGCCACAACACCCGACTATTTTCTTATTGCAATTGTCATTGTTGTTTAGCTGGCCTGGCTGGGTTTGAACCCGCCAGGCTGGGTGTATGTGGCTGGCACCGTAACCATTATACTATAGGCGCCAAGCCAAAAATCACAACCCACAGGTGATTGGTGCCCACCCAGAGGTGCCCACAACCTCCGCCTCCTGTGCTGTTGCAGCTAGTGGCATATTGTCCTCCCAGCTATGTTGTGAGGACCCTCAGAGTCATCCGAGCCCTCCTCGTCTCCCTTGCCCCATCTCACAGTTTGGTGCTGCCTTCCAGATGTGCCCCCAGCCCAACCCTTCTCACCACTTCTGGCACGGTCACCTGGGTCTCGGCCCCCTGGCTGGGCTGTCCCCTGCCCTCTCCAGCCTGTCTCTACCCAGCAGCCCGAGTCCCACACTCGAATCTCACCCACACCCCTGGAGCCCCATTCCAGGGTCTGGCCCCTCTGAGTACCCCTTCCGGGGCTCCCCTCACACCCCACTGCAGCTATGCCCTGGGCCGGGCCGTCTTCCCTCCAACGCCCACTCCCTCTCTCCTCCCAGTCTTGGTGCACATGTCCCTTCTCAGGGGAGGCCATCTGTGGCTGATCATCGCTCCCTACCTGGCCCAGCTGGTCCTTCTCAATGTCATCTTTTCTACCCATCTGCTTAGAGCCAGCTTCTCACACGTCCAGTACGTGTGAGCCTCATTCAGGGGTCATGTCCGGGTGGGGCCTGAGACTGCCTTTCTAGTAAGTGTCCAGGTAATGCCGGCTGCCCAGGCTTTGAGTGGCAGGGCCCAGGATGCCCCTCAGTCCTGGCCCTATGTCCTGGTCCTCCACGCGTGGGCAGTTCCTTCTGTGGTGGCAGGAGGGTCAGTGGAAACGTTACTGAAGTTTCACAGGGATGGTTGGGGGTGGCATTGCAGCGAGTTATATTTCACACCAGGGTTTGGCAAATTTCTTCTGTAAAGGGCCAGATTTTAGGCTTGTGGCCCTACGGTCTCTGTCAAAACTCATCTCTACTGCCATCGTAGATCAAAGCAGCCACAGGTTTGCACAAATGAGCAAGCAGGGTTGTGTTCCAATAAAACTTTATTTAAAAAAATGGGTGCAGGCCACACTTGGCCTGCAAGCCGTGCCTTGCTGATCTGTTTCACACCATCCATGACTTCGTTTTCCTGTCTTTTTCTCCAGCTGCTTCCTGGGCCCTCTCCCCCCATCTACCCCATTTCCTGAGGAGTTTCTCCAGTTGTCTCCATGGCCCTGGGTGTATGTGTGATTGACCAGTGTAATCCTACTGGCTCCCAAACCTGCTCCTGCCACCACAGAGACCTGGATGGTGCTGAAAACCCCAGGGTTTGCTGGCTATGCTGGGACTGGCTGTCATGGGACAGGGTGGTCCATCACCTGTCGGTCTCATTCCAGGTCTCTGTGGACATTCACGACAACAGCTCAGGCTTTGACCATTTTGGACACATCTTGGCAGGGCCCACATACCTCAACTACTCCGTGAGCTGCTGTTACCATGCCGGGCACCTGGAGCTGTCTGGCCAGAGCGTGCACAACAGTGAGGCCTTGCTGCAGGCTGGGTTCCCGGGGCAGGCTGGCCTCACCTCCGAGCTGCTGGTACTTGGTAAGGCTCCCAGCATACAGCCCTGAGGCCGCAGATCTGGCTTCCCCAAGCTGGGGTCAGCCCAGCAGCCTCAGGCATCGACCCAGGCAGCCACCCCAGCTGGCTCTGGGCTCCAGGACTAACCAGGACAACCTGACCCTTCGAGGACTTGACTCCTGGGGTGGGAGAGGAGGGTATTCTAGGGCTGCCATAGCAAAGTTCCACCAACAGCAGAAATGCATTCTCTCCGGAGAGACCAGAGTCTGAAACCAGAGTGTTAGCAAGGCCAGGGACCTCCAAAAGCTGCAAGGAAGAATCTTTCTTTCTGTCTATGGTAGCGTCACTCCGGTCCCTGCTTCCGTCTTCATGGGACTGTCTTCCCTCTGTATCTCTCCTCTGCTTAGGGGGACATTGGTCACAGTGGATTGAGGGCTCTACCCAACCCCAATGATCTTATTTTTATTTGATTGTATCTGCAAAGACCCTATTTTCAAATAAGATGACATTCACTGTGTATAGTGGTTTAGGACTTCAATATGTCTTTTGGGGGGACACAATTCAACCCATAAATGGGGGTGGATAAAAATAATAAGAGCCAGCACTGACTGAGCACTTACTGCATACATTCCAGACAAGGTGTATACACACAAGAGCCCAATAAATCTGTACAACCATCCCATTCCTACCGAGGAGAAGGCAAAGCCCTCGGGGCACTGGCCCTCTCCACTCACATCTTCTGGCCCCCAGCCCTGTTCCTCCTGTTTCTTGCTCTTCTCCACACACATCGGGCTTGCTCCTACCTCAGGGCCTTTGCAGAGGCTGTTCCTTCTGCCTGGAATACTCATTCCTACACCTGCTCAGCACCTTCAGGCATTTCTCGAAGATCATCTCAGCGAGGTCACTCCTGTCCACCTATGCATTTGCACTCTGGCTCTTCCCACCCTGGCTTTGCATTTTAACTTACTTCCTAAATATTTTATTTCTTGCTGTCTGTCTTCTGCCTGCCCCACACTGGAATGTCTGCTCCATGAGGGCAGGGATCCTTTTTGTCTGTTTTGCTGAGTGGCACGTAGTAGGTGTTCAATTAAACAACTGCCGAATGAATCTGTGACCAAGCCTGTGGGGTGGGGATAGGGACATCACCCTCATCTGCAGGTTGGGAGATGCTCAGAGAGGCTGGGTCTCTTGGCCCAGGGCACACAGTCGGTGAACAATGGAGCTGGGGCTTGAACCCAGGGGTTCTGACTCCAGAACCACCCTGTAACCCCCTTGTGGGATCCCAGAGACCTGGCTCTTTACCTATCAGAACCCCAGGTGGCTCCCACAGCCCCTGCTGCCTCGGTCGTCTTCCTCTCGCCTCAATTTTTCCCTTTTGGGACCTCAGCCAGCCTCCTGGGGGGTGAACCCTGAATCACCTACGGGAACCTTCTCCAGTCTGAGCCAAACTCAGGGTTCACTGGGGATACAGTGGCTTTGTGATGGGGAGGCCATCCAGGCTGTTGCCATTGCCGCCCCCAGCCAAGAGGGACAGTTTCTTCCCCATTGCTGTCCAGTTTGCCCCTCGACCTTCTGGGGACACTTTTAACATTCATGGTGTTCCCTTGAGCTGCGTGCCCCTGGGCATGAGGACAGTGCTCCTGCCAGCCTTGTTCCCCTCCTGCTCCTACCGTGCACATAGTAGGTGTTTGTGGTTGAGTGCTGAATGAGGAAGGAAGGAAACAAATGTTTCCCAGATGAAGTGTGAACCCTATAGGCCAGCCGCTCAGGTGTGTTATCTCACGCACTCTGGATGTTGTCCCTTGAGTGGATGTAAGTGGATTGTGCCCACTTTATAGGTAAGGAAGTTGAGGCTCAGAGCTACTGAGCTTGAGTACCCTGCTGGGTCCAGATGGCAGGTGAAGGGCCAGGCTAGGTATTGCTGGAGTAGGGCCGGGTGTGGTGGCTCACGCATGTAATCCTAGCACTCTGGAAGGCTGAAGTAGGAAAATTGCTTAAACTCAGGAGTTCGAGATCAGCCTGATCTCGAGCAAGAGTGAGACTACATCTCTATGAAAAGTAGAAAAATCAGCCAGGCACGGTGGCAGGTGCCTGTAGTCCCAGGTACTTGGGAGGCAAGAGGGTCTGTTGAGCCCAAGAGTTTGAGGTTGCTGTAAATTATGATGCCGTGCTACTCTACCCAGGGTGTAAGACTCAATCTCAAATAAATAAATAATAAACTCCTGACCAGGACATTGCAGATCCTGGAATCTCCTTTTCTGGAGGGCTTTTGCTCTGCCCACTGTGGTGGGAAGCAGGGGACAGGAAGAGATGTGTGTGATGGGAGCGGCGGCTCCCCCGGCTTGGGCCAGGGAAGCTGCAGGGGATACCTGTATTAGCTGTGATAGTGTCTGTCATTTATCAAGAGCGATCCCCTCCTGGTTCCCCTGCAGGTTGTGTGAATAATCCCCAAACAACCCTCCAAGGAAGCACTGGGAAAAAACAGACTAACCCCTGTCCTCCGGGGCTGACTGGTAGAGAAGGAAGGAGAGGAACCAGTTAGTAGGGAATGAAAGGGATGCTTCCAGATGGTGGCTGCCATGTGCTAAGGACACTCCAGGCCGACGGGAGGGAGGACGCCTGGTGATGAGGGCTGAGACGAGCAGTCAGGGAGACATCCCGGAGAAGCTGTCATTTCAGCAGCAACTCCAATGAGAGAAGCAGCTGACCGGGCCAGCATCCAGGGGGACATGTTATGACAGGTGATATTGTGGCAGCTTAGGTGAAAGGCTTGTGCAGGGTCCAGACAAAGGTCCCGTCTGGCCCCGGGGGCAGCTGTTCTCACTGGTGTTTATGGGCCATGGGTGTGGTCCCTCCAAAGTCTTCAGCCTGTCCCTGAGCTGAGAGAGGAAGTGAAGCTGAGTCCCCAGCAGCCCATGCCATTCTCTCTCTCTAGAGACCCAGACCAAGGCCAGTGTGGCCCTGCGTGGTGGGGAAAGCAGGGTCAGCGTGGACCTGGCAGCTCTGGTGGCTCGTCCCCTGAGTGGCCCCCTGCAGCTGGTGGTGAATGCCAGCCATGCCGTGCCCGCTCTCCAAAGGCTGGGCCTGCCCTTCACCAGCCAGGTAAGGAAAGGGAGGCAGGTAGGAAAAGGGTCTCCCTCCAACTCCTGTCGCCTCCCGTCCAAGCCCTGATGCACGGACGACCTGCTGTGTGTGACCGACAGGGATGATGAGCCCTTGAGTTTCTCCAGCACTTGACAGTTTGCAAAAGCTTATTAGATAATAGTTATAACCAGCTCTACTGAGCAACCTCTGTGTTCCACCCCAGGCCAGTTGCAGACAAGTGTCCCGCAGCCCCATCTAGCTCCTGGTCTGTGTCCTTTCTGCTGTCCGGTCTCGGATCAGAATCAAAACCCAACATTTACCCACAAAGCGCCTGCCCCATGCTCGGCACCCTTCTCGGGGTTTATGTGTGTTTGCTAGTTTCGTCCCCCCTCCACCACAGAGAGAGGCAGGGTGGCACAGTCCTTAGGCAGGCCTTCTCCACTGTCCAGGTCCCAGCTCTGCCACTCACCTGCCGTGTGGACTTGGGCAAATTCCCGAGCCCCTCTGTACCTGCATCTCGGCATCTGCAAAGCGAGGGTAATAATATCATCTGTAGGTGGAGGTTGTGCAGGTCGAGGGAGTCAATACCAGGAATGCCTGGGCAGAGGAGACGGGTGAGAAGTGTCTGCTGCAGTGATGGTGATGAAGGAGGCGGGATGATGATGTCAACTGTTGTCATTATCACCATCACCTCTGGGTCACACGTGAGGGTTTAGGGGACTTGCCCCAGGTGATGTGGCAAGTAGGCAGCAAAAGCGGGACCCAGGCTTGACACCTGGGCCTTTCTTTAGGGTTCTCTCCTGCCTTGAGGAAGGCCAACCCACTTGGCCACTGTCATTGGTGCAAACTCACTTTGCCTGGCTGGGCCTTCCTTTTCCTCTGGGAGCACAGAACACTGGAGCCAGGCAGCAAAGCCTTTCCACAAGTTTCTGGGTCAAGTTAATCAAGTAACCCTGCCCTGCCTCCTCCTCTGCTGTGCTGTGGGAAGAGGAGGCCGTTCCTGGGGGATCAGGGAGATCAGGACATCGCCCCTCAAGTAGAGGATCTTGGCCCTGTACCCCACAACTTGGCACACTGGATGCCCTCTGCCCGGACCTCACCCTGGCCTCGTTGTGGCTGGTGGAGCGATCTCTGGGTGCTCACTCCTTGCTATCTGTGCTGCAGGTGCCCGGGCTGTTGGGGGCACTGCCAACCTGGGCCGTGACGGGGACTAACAGAGGCCCTGCCATTCCACTGGTTCTTACCATCCCAGAGGGTGTCAAATAAGCCAGGCCTGCTGGGCATCCGTGCTTACTGTGTAGTGCCGGGCTGGGGGCAGGGATACAGGACACGACTGGCGTCCCCAGCTGGCTTGTGAGGGTCCTTGGGCCATCTACACCCCACACCTTACCGCCTGCTCCCTCCTCAGCTTGTGATCCGAGAACTGTGGGCAGCAGAAGAGCTGAGCTCCTCGCTGCAGCTGAGCTGCGATTCTCAGGCCAGCTTGGTCCTTGATGTCCGTGGCCAGAACCGGGCAGTCAGGTGGGGTGCTCTCTGGTCTCTGGGCGTCCTGGGGAGGGGAGGAAAGGTGAGATTAACCATTGGCTGAGCACCTGCTGTGAGCCAACAGCAGACACGCAGCACCTCCTTGAATCCTCCACTAAGCCCTGCTGCACAGACGTGGAAAGGGAGGCTCCAGCATATTTTCCACAGTCACACAGCTATTAAAAAACAAACAGAAAAACATGGCGTCTGGGGGCGGGGCCCTGACGGGTTCTTGGTGTCACAAACTGGGCATCCCAGGGCCCAGATACTTATCTGTAACTGTTAGAACTCTTGAGACTGGGCCTGGCATAGTGCTTGGTGCTCTGACATGCATATTACGTCGGTGGCCCGCCGGTCAGGCTCAGCGCGCAGACCAGTGGTTCTCACATGGGGCGAGTGTCCTCCCAGGGACATTCTGCAGTGTCTGGGGAGATTCCTAGGAGGGTGCTCTGGGCATCTGGTGTGTGGGGACAAGGGATGCTGTGAAACATCGGCCCCCCTCAACTATGAAGTATGTGGCCAAGTTGCCAGTGTGCCCAGGCTGAGAGACTCTAGGGCGGTGCAGCACCCAGGGCTTAGCAGCTGCAGGGAGCTGTTACCACCCGGGCCTGGAGAGGGAGGGGAAGGGGCAGTGTCTGGAGAGGACACTGGGAGGGGGCCAAGGGCTAAAATATGGCTCCCATGGGACAAAACAAGGGGTTTGTGGAAGATACACAGCCCAGAACCATGGTAAACCCTTTCTGCCAATGGGGAAACCAAGGCACGAGAAGAGTGACTGACCATGGAGCCGGAGTCAGGCAGAGCCAAGCTGGTATTCAAGTGCAGGTGGCCTGGCTGCAGAGTCTGACCCTGACTGCCGCTCTGGGTGGCTGTCAGGCCCTAGGGTGTGTGAACAGCTCCTCGCTGGGCTGTTGACATGTGGCTGTCTAGCTGTTTCTCCGGGAGGTTGGCCTGGTCCTGGGGATCCTGGACAATGTGCCCCAGCGCCAGCATCAGACCTTGTCTTTTCTACTTTCCAGCAAGGAGCTGCAGCTCTCGGGCCGGCATTGCCTCCCCTTCCTCTTGGGCCGCTGGCCCAGCTCAGCCTCAGTCTCAGCCAAGGTAACTGTGCCCCAGCTGCCCTATACTCCTAACTGGTTCCAGATGCCCTGCCTGGGGTGGGAGGGGCCTGCGCAGGCCCGGGCCCTGCTGGGGCTTGTTAACACTACCACATCTGTCCGTGGGGCTGCAGCAGGGCCCACTGGGCCACCCTTGAAGAACTCTGACTCGAGCTTTTCCAAACATACCCAGGTTTATATTCCTGGGCCGACCCCTGCAGCTCCCCTGCAGGGCCCACGAGACCCTAGGGTGTGGGAAAGATCTCTCCTCACTATGTCTGGTGACTGGCACTGCCAGCCCAGCCTGGCACACTCCCAGCGGCTAGCCCAGATGATATAGCCCTTTGGGCTGGCCCAACACCTCCTCCACCTCTACTCTGAGTACCATACCTGGGGGTGGACAAGAGGACCCCTTAGACTGAGGCTGGGGCTCCTTTCTTCTTCTGTGTTGTCACTGTCTGTGTCCCTGTCTGTCCCCTTCTCCAAATCAGGAGCTCAGGGTGGGGGTGGGGGTAGTGTGTGCCCATCACCTGGAACAGAGCCCAGCACATAGTAGATGCTCAGTAAAAGGTACTGAGTGAATGAGTGAGTGCTTACACCTGCTGACTGCCCACTTCATTTTCTCATCAGCCCCAAGGTTTGCTTAATTTTCTCCAAACCCTGGCTTGGGCTACCTTCACTTACAGAGCACCTGCTGTATGCTAGGCCCTCTGCCACTTTGGGACACAATTTGGGCACTCCCCAAACTTCTCTGCAACTACATGATCACTCAGAGAACTTCTTAGTTTTTCCCCAAGTTTTACGTTGAATTATTTCAACCTATATAAAAGTTACTGTAAGATTGCGAACATTGACCAGTTGTTAATATCTTGACACATTTCTCTGTTTATCCATGATAAAAATTCATATGGTTATACCCACATTTTTTTCTGTATCAGTGAGTGCTAACACAGAGATATTTCTGAAGACATCATATCTCTTTTTTTTTTTTTTTTTTTTGGCCAGGGCTGGGTTTGAACCTACCATCTCTGGTATATCGGGCCAGCGCCCTACCCATTTGAGCCATAGGCGCTGCCCTCATCACATCTTTTTATGCCTAAATACTTCAGCAGTTGGTTCCCATAAGGGTATTTTCTTATTTAACATGGTAGAATGACAAAATGTAGGAACTTTAACATTGAAATAATACTATCACGTAATGTACAGTCCATAATAACATTTTCCAGTTGTCCCAATAATGTTTTTTCAAACCTTTTTTTTTCTATTTGGTTTTGTTTTAAATCCAGGATTCAATCCAAGATCACACAGGGTGTATAGTTGCTTTATCTCTTTAATTTCCTTAACCTAGAACAGAAGTCTGCTAACTTTTATTGGAAAGAGCCAAATAGCAAAAATTTTTTGGCGTTGCAGGCTGTATGTCCTCTGTTGCAACTATTTAGTGCTGTCAGTGTAATAATAATACAAAAGCAGTTGTAGACAACATGGAAATGGGTGAGCATGGCTGTGTTTCAATAAAACTTTATTTACAAAATCATGTTATGGGCAGCATTTGCCTCAAAACCTAACTCCTCACTTATAGCCCAGCTACTTGGGAGGCTGAGACAAGAGAATCGCTTAAAGCCCAAGAGTTTGAGGTTGCTGTGAGCTTTGATGCCACAGCACTCTACCAAGGGCGACATAGTGAGACTCTGTCTCAAAAAAAAAAAGAAGAAGAAGAAAACCTAATTCCTGATCCAGAACATTCTCCTCCTACTTCCTACCCTCCATCCTAACATTTCACTATAAAACTTTCAGAGGTCAAAAAACTGAAATAATTTTACAACGAACAACCATGTACTAGCTACTTAGATTTGCCCATTCCTATTTTACTCGAACACCTGACTCTCTCCCCATCCATCCATCTTATTTTTGGTCTCATTTCAAAGTAAGTTGCAGATATTTACAATATATTTCCCCCTAAACATGTCATTATCATTAACCACTGTAAAGATGAAAAAAATCTCTATTGACAGTTTTGAAGTGTCCAGGCAGTTATTTTATAAAACATTCTCCAAATGTGGATTTGTCAGATTGTTTGTTCAAGATGAGATTCAGGATGAACATTTTTGACAGGGGTATCACTAAAGTAATAATACTTCTGGTGAGATTGTTAAAAATACCAATTCTTGAACCTTTTCCCAGAGATTCTGTTTTTACAGGTTTTATGTGGGAGCCCAGAATCTATATTTCTTAGTGAGTGCCCCAAGTGACACCGCTTTTCAGCCAGAATTTCTGGAAGTTAACACATTTTTAATTCATACAATTTTCATGACATCCCATTAACAGGTATCAATACTCCCATTTTTGGGAGTGGAAAGCTAAGGCTTAGGTGATTCAGGAACTAGCTGGAGGTCACTCACCATGGGTGGTGGAGCCAAACTGGCAGACCAGCTCTGTTTGTTCCAACGTCTGAGCACAGTCCTCTGTGCTAGACTGCTCCCTGTCACCTGTAGAGATACTACAGCTGGAATTCTTACCTGCTGGGCTCAGGCCAACAGCTATCTTCAAGTCAGTCTTATTTATATGAGGAAGGACCAGGAGTGATTGTAGCTGTGGCCACACCTGATGGTGCTAAACTGAGGCTCAGGACCCTCACTTCTCAGAGATCTTCCAGCCCATGAAGCTATGGGTCTCCTGGGCCTGGGGCTTTGGGAGGCAACGCACACAGCCTGGAGCCAGCATCTGCCTGAATGTTCCATCAGAGTCCTGATGAGATCTCGTGTGCATTTATCCAACCCAGCTGCGATACCCCAAGGACGAGATGGAGAGCACATTTGTCCTCAGAGTGGAGGAGCATCGTTTCCACGTCAGCACCAGGCTGGAGGCTGCTAAGGCCAGGCTTGCCTACACCATTAGGCTGGAACAGAGCCTTCCGCAGGTGCGTGGGGGACAGCCAGCGCTGGGGCAGGCTGGGGTTGGGGGCTCCTGGGCAGCACTTTGATGAAAAAGGAAGTACGCTGAAAAGAGCCCGGCAAGGCTAGGATGTGGGCAGAATTTGCTGGAGTGGAGCCTCAGCTGTTCTTTCCTTCCTTTCCTTCCCTTTTACTTTTCCTTCCCTCCCTCCCTCATTTTTGAGCATCTGTCAAGGGCCAGAAGCTGGGACGTTACTACATAGTAGAATAGTACTTTTCTTTTTTTGAGACAGAGTCTCAGTCTGTCAGTCTGGGTAGAGTGCCGTGGGATCATAGCACACAGAAACCTCAAACTACTGGGCTTGGGCAATCCTGTGTCTCAGCCTCCTGAGGAGCTGGGACTCCAGGCGCCCACCACAACGTCTGGCTAGTTTTTTCTATTTTTAGTAGAGACAGGTCTCAGTTTTGCTCAGGCTGGTCTCAAACTCCTGAGCTCAAGCAATCCACCCACCTCAGCATCCTAGAGTGCTAGCCTGGCTGTAGAACAGTATTGATGAGTCATTGCTTGTCATCAAGTGTATAGTCTAATAAATGGAGATTAACAAAAAGAAATCATATAAATAAGATGATATACCAGATAATGGTGTGGCACGGAGGAAACAAGACATGGCGAAGTGACTGATAGTAACTGGGTAGCTTATTCAGATTAGCTGGCCAGGAAAGGTGCCACTGAGACAGTGACAGTAGCCCTGGATGACAAGCAAGGGCCAGGCATTTGAAAATCTGGGGGAAGAACTTTCCAGGCTGAGGGATCAACAGCTAAGGGCCTGGGGCAGGAATGGTCTAGCGTGTTTGAGCAATGGCAGAGAAAAGATGCTGGGCTGGAGCTGGGAGGAGAGCACATCAGGCCACAAGGAAGAGTTTGGATTTCATTCTATCTGCTCCTGGAAGCCTTTGCGGACATGATTAATTAAATGATTTTGGATCCCTCTGGCTGCTATGTGGGGAGGGACCTACAGGTGGCAGAAAAGAGCTGGTGAGGAAGTCCCATACTGGACCGAGCAGTAGTGATAGGCTTTAGAGACAGTAAAGAATAAACTTCACTGACTTAGCAATTACAAATTGGGCTGCCATAAACATTCTGGTACATATACCAAGTGACCATCGAGCCATGAATGGATCAATAAATTGTGGTATATGTACACCATGGAATATTATGCAGCCTTAAAGAAAGACAGAGACTTTACCTCTTACATGTTTACATGGATGGAACTAGAACATATTCCTCTTAGCAAAGTATCTCAAGAATGGAATAAAAAGTATCCAATGTACTCAGTCTTCCTATGAAACCAATTTATAGGCTCGGCACCTGTGGCTCAACGGGCTAAGGCGCCAGCCACGTACACCTGAGCTGGCGGGTTCGAATCCAGCCTGGGCCCGCCAAACAACAATGACGGCTGCAACCAAAAAATGGCCGGGCATTGTGGCAGGCGCCTGTAGTCCCAGCTGCTTGGGAGGCAGAG
>CAUYRH010183851.1:0-30729 GCA_963574655.1 Perodicticus potto
CGTGTGCTGTGACCCCTGCTGCCTGCAGGAGGGCTGCTGCAGGCCCATCAGCTGCTGCCCCACGTCGTGCACGGCTGTGGTCTGCAGGCCCTGCTGCTGGGCCACCACCTGCTGCCAGCCTGTCTCTGTGCAGTCTCCCTGTTGCCGGCCCCCCTGCTGCCAGCCGGCCCCCTGCCGCACCACCTGCAGGACCACCTGCTGCTGAGCAACCCACCTGCTGAGAAAGTCACACTCCTATTTCTACCCCTGACAAACCTCCTGCCCTGAGACATGGACACCCTGATCAGCCAATCTCTGGACAGAAATCCAAGCTCTTCCATTAAGACTTGGACTGTTCTCAGCTCAGCACCTGTAGCACGGTGGTTTAGGCGCCAGCCACATGCACCTAGGCTGGTGAGTTCCAGCCCAGCTCGGGCGTGCTAAACAACAATGACAACTGCAACAAGAAAATAGCCAGGTGCTGTGGCAGGCACCTGTAGTCCCAGCTACTTGGGAGGCTGAGGCAAGAGAATCACTTAAACCCAAGAGTTTGAGGTAGCTATGAGCTGTGACATCACAGCACTCTACCCAGGGCAACATAGGGAAACTCTGTCTCAAAAAAAAAAAAAAAAAAAAGACTTGGACTGTTCTCAAGTCTGCATGCCAGAATGAAACTCCTTCTTCCCACCTTAGAGCTTATGTCTTATGACATGCTTATTTTCTAATAAACTTCTCTTCTTTGGCCTTGCAAACATGGTCTTGGTTTTATTTACTTGCTCTAAGTTTTTATTTAAATTTATTTATTCTATAATTTTTAAAAACAAATTGATACACAAATGCACATATTTATGGGGTACCATGTGATGTTTCAATATGTGTATACATTGTGTAATCATCAAATCCAAGTATTTAGCATATCCATCACCTCATTTGTTTTCCATTTCTTTGTGGTAAGAGCATTTAAAATGATCCTCTCTTGTAGCTATTTTGAAATATACAATATTGTTAACCATAGTCACCCTGCTGTGCAAAATCACAGGTACCCAACTGTAACTTGTTTCACAGACCAATCTCTTCCTATTTCCACTCCTCCCCACCCCATTTTTCTCAGCCACTGGTAACCACTATGCAAAATCAACTTGTTTAGGTTTCCTACAGGATGCATTTGTCTTTCTGTGTCCAGCTTATTTTGCTTAACATAATGTCCTCCAGTTTCATCCATGTTTCCACAAATGACAGGATTTCATTTTTTCAATAATATTCCACTAAGTATATATACTACATTTTCTTTATCTAATCACTGTTTATTGGTGTGACTGAACACAAAATAAATGACACCTGCTCAGTCTATTTGCATTGAACTGAGCCAACACCACCCAGCCATCTGCATGGAGAGACAAGGGTGCAGCTCCTTCCAATGTTCCTCACTGGCTTTTATTGAAATCTCAGGCACGAGAAAATACAGCACAGCAGAAAGCTTCACAGAGGGAGTTGAGGTTAAAAAACAAGTAGTTTTTCTTTAAGTGCATGATTGAATTCTTAACACAATCTGTTTACTGCACTTCTGTCTTCCTTTAATCATATCACTGCTAATATATGACTTAGGGTTGGGGCAGTATGCTTTGTCTAGTGAGTATTGTTTTCAGCAGTGATTCTTGGCTTTTTCCCAGATTACTCTGTCCCTAGTGCCTAGCACTTTTAATCCCATGCTCTATCCTACAACTGTTGATGGACATTTCTGTTGTCTCAAGTTCTGGCTATTGTGAATAATGCTATTATAAACATGAGAGTTCAGATAGCTCTTCAATATATTGATCTCATTTTCTTTGGATTTATAACCAAGAGTGAGATCACATGGAGGTTCTTTTTAAAATATACTGAGTAACCTCCATACCATTTTCTATAATGACTGTGCTAATTTACATTCCTGCCAACAATATATAAGTGTCCCTGTTTCTCCTCATCCATGCCAGAACTTGTTTTTTGTCTTTTGATAATAGTCATCCTAAGTGGGAGAAGGTGATAGTGCACTGTGGTTTTGCTGTGCCTTTTCCTGAGGGTTATAGATGAATTGGGGTTGAATCTTAAATGATAAAGAGAAGAAAATTCCTTTCCTTCTTAGCTGGAGATACAGTGAGAACAACAGTGTGGCGAGTGGGGAGAGGCCTGTGAGAACCACAGAGTCCAGTTTAAAGAATAGCAGGAGATAACGTGGTCAAGTTATGTTGATTCAGAGCACATTTGAGGAGTTTAGACTCAATCTGATGGGCAATAGGGAGACACAGGAGGCTTATGAGCCTGACAGAGCCTCTTTAGGGCTGTACTCTAGAAAACCAAATTTGGGGGCAGGTACAGGATGAACTGAGAAGCAAAGAAATTGTAAGTTTTTGAAATCTCCATGGGACTGAAGAGACAAGCAGACAGTGTTGGGTGACATGACAGCCCAGGGATGGGAGAGGAAAAAACAGTCAGAAGGGGAATGAATAGGACCCATAATGTGACCTCCAGGGAAAGGAGAGGCAAGATCCGTGGAGGTGGAGACCGTGAAGCTCAGTGCATTAGAGAAGGCACCTCCACTCCAGCAGATTAGGAATCAGGAGGCAGAAGCAGGGTGGGGAAATGTACTTTGCTGAGTTTGAAATTGCCTAATTGGCCCCAGGAGAGAAAATAAGATTAGAGATACTGTCTTTGGGGAACATCATCATAGGCATAATAAAAATATTATATTCTGTAAAGGTCTTAACACAATAACTAAGAAAATGCCATGAAGGTTGTGTTAACCAGTTTGATGAAAATATTTCAGATTGTATATGAAACCAGCACATTGTACCCCATAATTACATTAATGTACACAGCTATGATTTAATAAAAAAAATACATTGTATTCTGCAATAGGGGAGGGTATTGAAGGACAGAGTAGAGAAAGGAAAGATAGGAAGCATAAAAGCAGAACCTGGAGGAAAAGCTGGCCTTCGGGAGAGAAGTCAGAGAGGAAGACTGGTAAAAAAGGACATCCAGGGGGTGGTGCCTGTGGCTCAAAGAGTAGAGCGCCAGCCCCATATATGGGAGGTGGCGGGTTCAAACCCAGCCCCAGCCAAAAAAATAAAGAAAGAAAAAGGACATCCAGGTGGTGGAAGCACATAGAGGTTTGAGGAAGCATCTGGCACTTGGTGCATACATAGTCATTTCCAGCAGAGAATTCAAGGAGACTGGAGACTGAGAAAAAGCTAATCATTTCCGGAAACCAAACTCAAGAGTTAAAGAAGGAATGGTTGGTAAAAGCCCTAAGAAATTTGGCAGTAAAGGGAGTAAGTGAAAATGCTTACGTGAGATGCCAGCAAGGCCAAGGGAAGATTTTTTTGTGGTTTAATTCTCTTGCATACTGGAATTTTATTTTAGAATGGGTAGGCCATCCAGAGTTATTATATGACTCACGAAAGAATTAAAAAACATGCCTATGAAAAACTTACACAGGTGTGCTCATGATAGCGTGATTCACAATAGGTGAATAATGAAAACAACCTAAATATCTGTCCAAGGATAAACTTAGCTACCTCCATAAAGCCCCTATCTCCAAATTCAGTTGCATTCTAAGGTACTGGGAGTTAGGGCTTCAATGTATGAATTTGGAGGAAGATGCCATCAGTCTATAACAATCCCCATATTACAGATGAGAAAATTGAGGCTTAGGAAAATTAAGAAACTTGCCCAACGTACAGACCACACCAGTGTGCCTAGAGCCCAGATCTGCCCAACTCTGAAGCCCACGTTCATGGCCTTGATGTGGTATGAATGGTGCCATCTTCTGTGTTTGGCCACTTGTGAAGGGCCTACTCCAGTCTCTTGTCCACTTTTCTTGTGAATTGTTTGTCTTTCTCGTGTTGATTTGCTGTCAATTATATATATTGAAAATATCTGCTCCTGCTGTTTCCTATCTCTTAACAATGTCTTTTTGCTAAACAAAAGTTCTTAATTTTATTTTTTTATTTTGATTATTTTTTATTATTTATTTATTTGTTTCTGAGACAGAGTCTCACTATGTCCTCCTCAGTAGAGTACCATGACATCACAACTCACAGCAACCTCAAACTCTTGGGCTTACGCGATTCTCTTGCCTCAGCCTCCCAAGTAGCTGGGACTACAGGCACTCACACAGTGCCCAGCTATTTTTTGTTATAATTTCATTGTTGTTTTTAGCAGGCACGGGCTGGGTTCAAACCCACCAGCCTCAGTGTATGTGGCTGGCACCATAACCACTGTGCTACAGGCGCCAAGCCCTTAATTTTAATATAATCCAATTTGCCAATTGTTCTCACTATTTTTATTTACTTTAAATTTCCCATATTTTTTATTAATACATCATAATTGCACATATTCTTTGAATACATGTGACATTTTGATACATGTATACAATGTACAATGATCAAATCGGGATAATCAGGACATCTATCACTTCAAACATCATCCTTTCTTTGTACTGGGTTACAATTTTGGTCTTTTTGTTCAGTATTGCTTTAACTACGCAGGGTCTTTTGTGATTTCATGTGAATTTTAGGATTGCGTTTCTGAATAATTTCATTAGTATTATGATAGGAATTTCATAGTTTCATAGGGATTTCTGGGTGGCATAGACACTTTAGCAATATTAATTCTTCCAATTCATAAGCGTGGAATATCTGGCCACTTTTTTGTGCACTCCTCAAATTCTTTCACTACAGTGTTTGGCTCTGTCACCCAGGCTGAAGTGCAGTGGTGCAATCATAGCTCACTGCAACTTGGAACTCCAGGGCTCAAGCAATCCACCTGCTTCAGCCTCTCAAGTAGCTGGAACTGCAGGCAGTTTTAAATACATATTTTGTAGATGTGGGAACTCACTATATTGTCCAGGCTAGTCTTAAATTCCTAACCTAGAGCCATTCTTCCACTTTGGCCTTCCAAAGTGCTGGTATTACAGGTATGAGCCACTGCACTTGGCCACTTTTGTTAGTATTACAGATGTTTCCTTATAGACATCTTTCACTTTTTTGGTTAAGTTTATGTCTTCTATGGGTTTTTTGTTTGTTTGTTTTTGTAGCTATTATAAATGGAATTGAATGGGTATCGACAGGCTTCATCCAGCTTCAACTGGTTTCAGCTGGTTTCAAATGAGCTAAACTAGTTTCAGCCATCCAGAGCTCGTTTCAGCTGATTACAACAGACTTCAACTGGTTTTGACTAGTTCAAGCTCATTTCAGTTGGTCTAGATAGGGTTCAACCCATTAGATCCTACTTCAACTGGTTCCAGCCTGTTTACACTCGTCTCAGCTGGTTTAGTCCAGTTTTGGCCAGTTTGAGCTTGTGTTAGCAGGTTCAATCTGGTTTCAGCTGTTTTGGTTTGGTTTCAGCCAGTTTGGACGAGTTGGAGCTGATTTAGCCCAGTTTCTTATCAGTTGGTGTTGAGGGAAAATTAAAAGTGGTGCATACTACAATAGCAATGTTTTGATTTATAACTTTTAGGCTGAATGGGTTTACATTCAACTCTTTCCTTGATTAATCTCTCCTATTGGTACTACACTGGCTTGTGCACTAGAGTAAGATATGAGACAGACAGGCAAGATGTTGCTTTTTTAGTGCTCTGTGCATAGTAGGATTTGATAAACATGTGCTATTTATAATAAGAATGTCAGTTTCTACACCTATAAAATTAAGTGGCTGAACAAGATGATTTACTAAGTTTTTGATCTCTAGTATTCCAATGACTATATCCAACTCTTTTTCAATTTCACATCTATACACGTGGTAATGACACAAATATCTTTACTAAAATTAGCACAAATCACATTCCAATGTAATTATATTTATTGTATGAACAAATACCAGCACTGCATAAGAAACTAGCCATGTACTCACGTACTCATGGTTGGAAAGGAGGAATAAGTCTTCCAAAAGTAGCAGTCACATGATTTTGGACCACCACTTTTTTCATTTAATCTCATGTAACCCTAAACTCCCACTGGAACATCAAATTGCTGCTTTTGGCAACCACCAGGAACTGTTTCAACTTTGATTTTGCTGAAATTCATCCTAATCGCTTTGCATTTACTGTACTGATTGAACCATCCATTTCCTAACCTGCCTTATAAAGCAAATAAATGTATTTCCTAACTCCTGTTTTTTCTTTTATTGATTCCTCTTCCTAAATTCAGTTGTCATGCTCTTTGGTCTGATATCATCTCAAGGAACACATGGTCCAGTGCATAAAATGACATAATTTAAAGATAAATCCTGCCTTTCAGAAATTAAATACTGTCTAGATAATTCATATAGTAGTGATTTTTATCTTTCATAGAGAAGTGTAAATTTCACTTAAAATAGTTTATGATTTTTTTTCAACTACTAGATATGAATTTTAGCCTTTCTTTTAAATTAAATTGGAATGGAACAGGTTTTATTTCAAATCTCCTCCTGAGTGATGAATGTTTCCACAAGTATAAATGTCTGAAGGTCAGGACAGATCACAGAAACTGGAAATATTCATTTTCTGGAGAGACATATGAATTCTATGAAGACAGAGTTTATGGGAGATTATATCTGGCCAATCGCAAAGACTATAATTTTATTGCTAAAAACAAAGAAAGTCTTATGTGAAAGACAACTGTGGTCAATAATTCATTTCTAGAAACTTGAGGTTGGGTGGATATGACCCCCCAAATCATACCATCATAGTAGTGAGAGTCACTTTGTCAGGTGATATAACCACAGGCACAAAAGTGAGGCTGGGGCTTTTTTGAAAATTATGGCATTGTTTGGAAACAAAGCATTAACATTTCTACCAAGACAAACATTGGTGAGTATTAGCTGAGCAACAAGGAAAAACCAATTTGAAGATATATTAAAATAACTCAGCATTTGAACAATCAGAAGGCCCTAGAAAAGGAGGTTTAAAGAGTAATGAGATAAAAATGTTGTTCATCACAGAGGAACTGGCCAAGGCTTATAAAAGGCCTGAGTGAAGTAGAATAAGCAGCCACAACTCAGAAACTCCTCCAAGCAACCCAACACGACTCTTGACACCATGGCCTGCTGCTCCACCAGCTTCTGCGGATTTCCCAGCTGCTCTACCAGCGGGACCTGTGGCTCCAGCTGCTGCCAGCCCAGCTGCTGCCAGCCAACCTGCCTCCAGACCAGCTGCTGCCAGCCAACCTGCCTCCAGACCAGCTGCTGCCAGCCAACCTGTTGCCAGACCAGCTGCTGTGGAACCAGCTGGGGCACTGGCTGTGGCCAGGAGAGTAGCTGTGGAGCTGTGAGTAGCCGCACCAGGTGGTGCCGCCCAGACTGCCGCGTGGAGGGCACCTGCGTGCCCCCCTGCTGTGTGGTGAGCTGCACACCCCCTACCTGCTGCCAGCTGCACCATGCCCAGGCCGCATGCTGCCGCCCATCCTACTGTGGACAGTCCTGCTGCCGCCCAGCCTGCTGCTGTGAGCCCACCTGTTGAAAACCTCCTTCTAATAGGAATCCTGAGAAGGTGGCCCCTCACCACTAACCAATGTAGAATCCCAACAAACTTCTGAATTTTGATAGCTATAGCTCAGCTTGCAGCTTCTTGTCATACAACTACCTAATTTTCCTAGGCCATAAATTCATTTACAAAGAAAGATGAAAATTACCAGTGAAATTCCTATGATATGGAAAAGATTGTGTTATATTTCATTATAAATATCACTTAAAATATTTCAACAGCTTCTTGAAACTCAGATTTAATAAAATACTTTAATCTCTTCAATGATGAAGTTGTTATTGAAACTCTCTTTTCCTTAGAATTTATTAAGGATAATGGGGTACTGAGATTTCTCAAAATCTCTTTATGGCATGATTTTTCCTTATTTTTGTTCTTTTAATAATGTTTTTCTTTTTATTAAATCATGGTTGTGTACATAAATGCAATCATGGGGTACAATGTGCTGATTTTATATACAATTTGAAATATTTTCATCGAATTGGTTGACATATCTTTCATGGCATTTTCTTGCAGACATTTATAGTCTACATTTAGTAAGTTTCACCTGTACTCTCCTAAGATGCACTGTAAGTGTGGACCCACCAATTACTCTCTCCCCGCCCCTCCCCTCCCTTGCCGTTTTCCCCATGTTCTTGTGCTGTAATCCCTACTATGAAAATAATGATCTTTAAAAGTGTTTTTCCTTTGTTTTGCCACTAAAAGGTCCAATATTTTGTGGCCAAAGTATATGATTAAAAGAGCAAGACAGTATTTAGGAACTGTTTCCCAAGGTGCTCACATGTGCAAGGTAGTGGGCTGGGTCTTCCCAAAGATCAACTTTACAAAATGGAATATCATGTAATTCAACTCCTTGAGTTATTGTCAAATCTATTCAATCATTTATATATAGACAATTCTTTCAATCATCAAAGGTATACAAAGCATAATACAAAATGGGAAAGACAATAAACACAAGATCACAGAATAATAGTTGACCTCTTATTCTATAGACATGGTTTTTTCCACAGTTCCTGGCTTACAACTCCCATAGCCATTGTAATAATGTTGGGGTACTTTAGGCCTCAGAAATACAATCTCTCCCTGACTTTCTGATGCCTTTCTATTATCTCCTTTTTTTCCCCAAGGTAGAAATCTTCCCCCATCTTTCTGCCTTAGAACAGGCCATAAAGAAATTCTCTTACCTACCTAGTCTGATTGTAGGTCATAAGACTCCCACTTCAGAAGGGGTCCTGCCCCATGCCCTGGAGGAAGAAATGCTGCATAGAGGCCCAGAAAAATCAGGCCTTGCTGGGTTCTCCTGCTCAGTCTATTAGTATTAGATCAGACCTTTTTTGTTCAATCACATTTCTACACAGTTGTCAGTCATGCTTATCCAAAGAAGTCTCTATAAAGGCCCGAGAAGACAGAGTAGAGAGAGCTCCCTATGACGGAATGCATTCAGGTTCCTGGAGGGCGGTGCATCCAGGTTGGGTGTGGAAGCTGAGCCCCTTCCTCCACACCTGGCCCTACACATCTCCTCCTCTGTGCCCTTTGTAATAAACCAAAGAGAATTAAATATAGTAATAAGAAAATGTGATATATATACACACAATGGAATATTAGTCTTTAAAAAGAAGGAAATTCTATCACATACTATGACGTGGATAAACTTGGAAGACACCATATCACAGGCAATGAAATAAGTTTTATTTTCTTAATTTACTTAGGGGAGGTAAGGGAATGCTCAGATTAGTCTTCACTTTAGAAGAGGAGTGTCATACCTTAAATTTTTGCACTGAAGATGTTGAAAACAGAGGCAGAGGAGAAAAACACAGAAATGGAGATCTGATATGCAGCACCATGGGCTCCAGTGCCTTTATTAATAATGTATTTAAAACCCTCAAATGTCAGAGCTTTTTGCCAGGTAAGATAAATCTTTACAGTATCAAAGATTCCGCTGAATTTAGATATGAGTTAATAACTCCTAAGTTCGTAACCATGACAAATCCACATATTTCAAGCAGCCAAGGTGGAAAAATAGCTAATCAAAGAAAACTGTGATGAAACCTTTGCTTAAAAAGAAGCAAGAAATTCACTAAGAAGCCAAGTTTTTAATTTGAATTTGATGTGGGATTTAAAAATACAGTAAAAGCTCCACAGTTGACCACCTCCCTACACTGACCACCTTTTTAAGTTGACCTAATTTTCATAGACCAGACATGCACCACATGTGCCTATCAGTATAGCAGCCCAGTTCCTCATGTTAACCACCTCCGTATGGAGACCAGTTTGTTATAGTCCCTTGTGTAGTCAACATACAGAGGCTCTACTGTATGTCTTAATTCTTACTTGAAAGTAGTTATAGTCTAAACTCGAAACCCATTTCTGGAAAAGCAGAGCTACTAACACTTGGGATTCTGATTCAAAACCCATGAGCGGCATTTTAATTTCTATTTCACTGCAATGCAGCCCACACTCCACAGAGGCCAGGTCACCTTTCATTGCATAGAAACAAAACTTTCATCTTCACCTTCTTCAGTTGCTTATTCAAATCATAGAATCTTTCTAGCAAACTGGACTAGTCTCTCCTGACATCTGCAATGAACCGTTTGCCGAAGATGCAAAACATTATGGTATGTCACATACTCCAATGTTCATATATTAAAAGTATGATTTTTATATTGTTAAGAACATTGAAATCTATGGAATATCCTAAGATAAAAGATTAGATTCAAGTTACAAGTCAGACAGGTTAACTTCTTTAGCACTTGAGATTTTCTCAAAATGTGTTTATTATGCTATTAAAAAACAAAATATATAAGTCTCAGCAGTATTATTACTTCCCCTAAGCTCTGCCCTCCTTCCCTTCACTCTCAAAAGAATCTGTAAAGAATGAGCAAGTTTTTACATCTTGCTTTCGCTCTTTGATTTTCCTTAAACAGCTATTTACATTACAAAACAGAGAGTGAGGCTTAGTCTGGGGTCATATGGTATGAGTCCAAATTTCAGATTGACCATTTATTAGTGAGACCTTGGGCAAGTTACTAAAATCTGTCTGTCCCTTAGTTTCTTCACATGGGTGACGGCAGCGACAGTGACACCTACCCCTTGGGACTGCTGTGAAAATTCAGTGAACTGACACATATGAGTACTCAGAACTATTTAGGCACCTAATGTATGCTCCAAATAGATTCATCCACAGTTTTCCAGCCCCTCTCCCTCAAAGCATTCCTTTCTGGCTAACAAAATCTAGTCTTCACAGTTGAAGTGAAGATGAGAAGGGGTCACAGTCAGTCAAAACTGGAGTATGGAATTAAACTGTCTTGTGAGACCCAAGAGTCCAGTCGTAAAGGTCAACAGCGAGTGATATTGACACTCCTCAAAGGTGAAGTATCGGTCAGTTATTCTTTGTCAATAAAGAAATTTTAATAAATATGGGGGGGGCATTAGGGACTAGGTTCCTAATGAAAGCTAATGACTACCTGGTCATGGTAAAGAAGCCTAGTCAAAGATCAAATATAATCAATTGTGAAAAGCTCTCAGAAGGTTAAACAAATAATTTAGGGGCAGGCCAATTATCAATCAGGGGCCAAATTACTTAAATACAACAAGGAAGAAACTTTAGGAATTATGTAAATAGGAGCTGGCCAAGCCTTATAAAAAGCCCAAAGTGGAAATCACTTTGGAAAGGCCCAAAAGTAAAAATCTTCTCTGAGCAACCCAACCCTCAGAACAGTTGCTGACACCATGGCCTGCTGCTCCACCAGCTTCTGTGGATTCCCCAGCTGCTGCCAGCCAACCTGCCTCCAGACCAGCTGCTGCCAGCCAACCTGCCTCCAGACCAGCTGCTGCCAGCCAACCTGCTGCCAGACAAGCTGCTGTGGAACCTCCTGTGGCCAGGAGGTTGGTGTGAGCAGCCGCACCAGGTGGTGCCGCCCAGACTGCCGCGTGGAGGGCACCTGCGTGCCCCCCTGCTGTGTGGTGAGCTGCACATCCCCCACCTGCTGCCAGCTGCACCATGCTCAGGCCTCGTGCTGCCGCCCATCCTACTGTGGACAGTCCTGCTGCCGCCCAGCCTGCTGCTGTGAGCCCACCTGTTAAAAGCCAGTTTGCTGATTTTCACCTTGAGGTTTCAACTGTCAACTCAACCCATGAACTAATTATCTCTTCAAGCACTCTTGGACCACTAACAAAATCTTGAACTTTTATTTGACCTTTGTGATGGGGGTTACCAAATATTTTTAGTTCTCAAGCCTGTCTGATTCAACACTGGGAGGACCTTGATCTTCTCTCTGAGGATGCCAAAATACAAATTTACAAAAGAAATGAAAAAAACAATTTTACCAGGGGATTGATCCTCAGCACGCATTCAACCCTACACTCAGGCTTAGTGCTGACAAGGCCATGGAAGAATCATCAACCTTCTCACATGTGTTCACCTCCTCTGTTCATCCACTCTGAAAATTGCACTTTCTAATAAATGGGGAATCATATACCAAAGTCCAATAAATTATGTCTATTGGTGCAGAAAACATCTTTTCTTTTCATTGAGTGTATTCATGATGTATATTTCACAGAAAGTCATACAGAAGATTTTAATCTTTTTTAGATATCCCACACTGCTCTTCTGATATATAATTTGGAAAAATCCAGGAGAGGTTAATTCATATAAAAATATACAGAAATGGCTGTTCCTTGGGGCCTCAGAAATGGCACAGGCTCTGTGGCCTATCCTGACCTCACACAGTGCTTTCACAACCAGAAAATTATAGAGCCAAGATCTCTCAATCTAGAGCCATAATATTACTTATTTTTCCTGTCTGTTAGAGGAATGATGTTCTGGACAATCTTCAAACAATGGAAATGTTTGCTAACAAATCACATAGTCTTGCAGGACATAGCAAGAGAAACAGAAGCTAGGGGAGCCTCTCTGAAAATGTGTGTTCTCAATTAGATGGAGTTTTTCACTCCAAACTCTTTTTCCCCCCAGTATTTTTATACAGGAACTGAGCATAACAAAAGTTTTGCTTTATTTTCATAAACAACACATCTACTTTGGTTTAACATGTTCACTTATGGAAATATAAACGTGTATTTATGTATAATAATACACATACACAATAAACTTATATGCATTTAAACACAAATACTAGGGAATGTTTCATAGGTGTAGGTGGTTTTATAGACAAGGATCAGTATTAATTCATGGTTTCTCAGACTTAGAACTAGGAAGTACAGGTTTTTTTTTTAGGTTAGGTATAAGTTACAATGCTTGATACAAGGGCTAATGAAAATCTAGAAATTAGAAGGCATGCATAAAGGATAACATGTATGCAAAAGAGCAAAATATTGATTTCCCTGACATATTATCTAGAATCCTCATTCAATCCAGAAAATACCCATGAACAGCATAAATGAAAAATGTTCCATCCCCTTGATTCTAACTACCTACCAATCCCTTTCACTTGTCACTACCTAGAGAGTTACCGCTGGGAGAAAAGATAAAATGACAAGTGACATGGGTAAAATGCAAACTTGGCTTTTCATAAACACTACAGGTTGAGAATTATTCATCCCCTTCTATTCAATAAGCATTTACTGAATCTTTACATGCAAAATGGTGTATAAGGCACTACACAGGATCGCAAAGTGAATTAGGCATGGTCAGATTGTGCTCTTAAGGAATGAACAATCTAGAGCAGTGTTAGCCCTGGAATGTGTCTGAGAAATCCTCTCATATTACAGATCAATAAACCAATATCCAGATGAATTAAGTGATTTTTCTGAGGTCACAGAGTCATTTATTGGTAAGAACCTGCTTGAAAGGGCCATTTAGTTTTATTAATTTAATTCTCAGTTAAGAGCTTGGTCCCACACATCATGTGACCATCCCAAATCACCTAAAGCTGGATCCAATTAAAGTCCCTTTCAGTTTAAAATTTGATGATTGTAGGATACACCTATTAATTGTATAATATAGGTGAAATGGATAAATTCCTAGAAATTATACACATTTGTTGTGTACAAAAGCATGAGCTAAACATGATCAAGGTTTTATGTAGTATCAAGGAGGGTATGATTGAATAAGTTGTGGTATGATCAGGCTTTGGAATATTATACAGCTACTAAAAGAAAACTAATATGTATATGATACAGCAACAGATCATATAATCTAGATGAAATGGATAAACACACAACCTACAAACTTAATCATGAAGAAATGGAAAATCTTAACAGACCTGTAACTAAGAGGGATATGGAATCAGTAATCAAAAAGTCTCCTAACAAAGAAAATCTCAGAAGCAGATGGCTTCATTGGTGAATTACATCCAGAATTTAAAGAAAAAAATAACACCAATCTTCCTCAAACTCTTTCAGAAAATTAAGAGGGTAAAACACTTCCAAATTCATTCTATGAGGCTGGCACTATCCTAATACCAAAGCCAGATAAAGCCATTGTAAGAAAACTACAGACCAATATTCCTAATGAATATTCATCATAAAAATCCCCCCAAAACACTAGCAAACATAATTCAACAGCTTTTTAAAAGGATTAAAAGCTTCAACCAAGTGAGATTTTATCCTAGAATGCAAGGATGGTTCAACATACAAAAGTCAATTAATGTAATACACTGCATTAATCAGAAGAAGGAAAAAACTTATGGTCATCTCAGTGCAGAAAAAGCATTTGACAAAATGCAAAACAATAATAAAAAGAAAAGCCTCAATCAACCAGGCATAGAAGGAACTACCTCAACATCATAAAAGTCATATATGAAAAGTCCATAGCTAACATCATAATCAACAGTGAAAGACTGAAAATATTTCCTCTAAGATGAAAAACAAGACAAATGTGCCCACTTTTGCCCACTGTATTTATAATAGAACTAGAAGTCCTAGCCAAAGCAATTAGGCAAGAAAGAGAAATAAAAGACAACTGAATTGGAAAGAAAAAACAAATTATATCTGTTCATAGATAGAACCTTATATATAGAAAACTCTAATGATTCCATGCCAAAAAAAAAAATCTATTATAATTAACAAACAAATTTGATAAAGTTGCAGATATAAAGTCAACACATAAGTCAGTTGCATTTCTGTACATTAATATTATTTAATTTCCTCTTGCAATACCATCTAAAATAATTAAATGTTTAGAAACAAACTCAATCAAGGACAGAAAAGACTTGCACAACAGAAACTACAAAATACAGCTGAAGTAAATTAAAGAAAATAGGCAGCGCTTGTGGCTCAAGGAGTAGGGCACCAGAGGTGGCAGGTTCAAACCCGGCCCTAGCCAAAAACTGCAAAAAAATTAATTAATTAATTAATTAATTAAAGAAGATGCAAATGAATGGGAAGATATACCAGGTTCATGCATTGGGAAACTGAATATTGTTAAGATGTCAGTAGTACATAGTAGAATCTATAGATTTAACGTGCTCCCTATCAAAATCCCAATGGTGCTTTTTTGCAGAAATAAAAAAATTCATCCTAAAATTTGTGTGGAATCAAAAGGGGTTCCAAATAGCCAAAATGATCTTGAAAAAAAAGAGCCAAGTGGGTTTTACACTTCCCAATTTCAAAATTTATTACAATGCTAATCATAACAGTTTTTGATGATTGTAAAATTTGATTATTGTAGGATACACCTATAAATTGTATAATGTAGGTGAAATGATAAATGCCTAGACATCATACACATTTGTTGTGTACCAAAGCATAAGCAAAAGCAAAGTGTGGAACTGACATAAAGAGAGACATATATAGATTAATGGAATAGAATAGAAAGCTCAGAAATAAGCCCTCACATATATGGTCAAATGATAATATTTTCTCACTCATTTATTAATTCATTCATTTAAATTGACAAATTATATATATTTATTGTGTATAAACTTTACTTTGAAATATGTATACTTTTTGCAATAGCTAACTACCATATGCATTAACATTAACTTGCATACTTTTTTTTGAGGTGAGAACACAAAATATTCTCTTAGTAATTCTCAACAATACAGTACATTGCCATTAATTATAGTCACCATGTTGTACAGCAGATATCTAAAAATTATTTCTCCTGTGTATATGAAGTTTTGACCAATATCTACTCACATCTCTCCCCACCCCACCCCTGTTAAGCACCATTCTACTTCTGCTTCTTCGAGCTCAGCTTTTTTAGATCTTACTTGTAAGTGAGATTGTTCAGTGTTCATCTTTTTCTGTCTGAGTTATTTCAGTTAGCATAATGTCCTCAAGGTTCACCCATGTTGCTCCAGATTCCAGGGTTTTCTTCTTTTCATTTGTGTGTGTGTATTGCATTTTCTTTCACTGTTCACTCAATGATGACCACTCAGATTTTTTCCATATCTTGCCTATTGAGACTAATGCCACAATGAACATAGTGCAGATATCTCTTCAGAATACTGATTTAGTTTTCCTCAGGTATATACACCGAAGTGGGATTTCTGGATTATATGGTAGTTCTATTTTTAATGTTTTGAAGAAACTTCATTTTTTTTTATAATGGTTGTACTAATTTACATCTTTACCAATAGTGTACCAGGATTCCCTTTCCCCCTTATCCTCCCCAACATCTGTTATTTTTTGCCTTTTCAAGAATAAGCATTCTAACAGATATGAGATGATATCTCATTATGGTTTCAATTCACATTCTTGGATGTTTAGTGATTTTGAGCATTTTTCATACAGCTGTTGGCCATTTGTATGTCTTCTCTTAAGAAAAGTCTATTTAGATTTTTTGAACATTTTTAAGTTGGGTTATTTGTTTTCTTACTATGGGTATTGAACTGTTTGAGTTTCTCATACGGTTTGGATATCAACTCCTTATCAGACATATAATTTGCAAATATTTCCCCCTTTCTGTATGTTCTCTCTTCTTCTTTGTTGGTTGTTTTTATTGCTCTGCAGAAGCTTCCTAGTTTGTTATAATCCCTTTTGTCTATTTAGCTCCTTTTGCCAGTGCTTTTGAGTTCACATCCAACCAATCTTTGCCCAGATAAATGTCACGGAGCTTTTCTCTAGTTTCGTCAATTTGGGGTTTCATGTTTCAGCCTTTAGCCCATTTTTTTGGTTGATTTTTCAACATGGTATGAGATAAGGGTCTTGTTTCATTCTTCTTCATGTGAATATGGTTAAATGATTTTCAACAAAGGTGACAAAACCAGTTAAGATGGTTAATATAAATGGTTTAAATACCTAACACAAGTTTTATGTTGCTATATTTTACTATAATTAATTTTTTTAAAATTGTAAATATATGCAGGAGACCCAAACTTTACTAAAATAGGTTGGTTATATTTGCAGAAGCAGGGGTAGAGGTATCAAAGAATGTGCACCAAACTGTTAATATTGATTGTGTCTTGAGTGCCTGTTTTGGAAGGGATGTGTGTGTGTGTGTTTGTTTGTGGAGGAGGAAAGCTATTAATTTTTCTTTATATGCCTCTGTGCTGTTTGATCTGTTACGATGTGTATTCATTACTAGTATATATTTTTTTATTTTTTGTCTTTTATTTTTTATTTTTTTAATTTCAGGTTGATATGAGAGTACAAATGTTTAGGTTACATTATTTTCATTTCTAAGGTAAAGTTCAAGTTTTAGCTGAACCCTTCACCCAGGTGGCATGCTGAACACCCTCACATAGTGTACAGTAGGTGAGATAATAGCCAGTCATCCTCTCTCCTCCACCCTCACCTTTCCCTCCCTTCCCCACCCCCTCGCTAGACTATACTTGCATTTTTCTTTCATGTGGGCTTGTAGTTGTTTCTATATTGGTTTCATATTAGTATCAAGTACATTGGATGCTTGCTTTTCCATTCTTCTAATACTTTACTGAGAATAATGTGTTTCAACTCCTTCCAGGTAAACACAAAAGATGTAAAGTCTCCACTTTTGCTATGGCTGAATAGTACTCCATGATATATATGTACCACAGCTTGCTAATCCATTCATGTGTTGATGGGCACTTGGGTTGCTTCCACATCTTGGCAATTGTGAATTGAGTTGCAATAAACATTCTACTGCAAATGTCCTTGTGGTAAAATGATTTTTTTTCTTCTGGGTAGATACCTACTAATGGGATTATGGGATCAAATGGAAGATCCACTTTTAGTTCTGTGAGAATTCTCCATATTTCTTTCCATAGAGGTTGTATTAATTTGCAATCCCATATATTTTTAATTTAATAGAATCAGAAAACAATCTGTGAGCAAAAATCTAATTAAAGATTTTAGTTGGTAATATGTATATTGATGACTAATAGCAAAAATATTAGTTAAAGCTCTAACTTGCACAAACTAATCATAGAAAGGCTTACTTGGTTTGAATGTCGATAAATCAAGTTATGTTTTGATGACACTTATATTAGTGTTTCTAAATACAGGCAAATTGTTTATAAAATTATGATCATGATGGAGTGACCACTTAGGAAGAAAGTCATTTTAGATAAATTACACATACGGTTATCAAAGGACAAGTATGACAAAGGAAGCCAGGAACACTTAGCTCAAGTCTAGTCTGTCATATGACTTGCACAAAGAGGCATTGCTGTGATTGGCTTCCAGGATGAGCCGTCACGTAGTCCCAAAGGTAAAAAGGAACACAATGAGACTTAATTGAACAATAACCAGATCAGGTTATTAAAATGCTATTTTTAATTTTTTAAACAACTCAGATATTAGCCAATCTGAAACAGACTTTGCAACTGACATCAAAGAAAGATGTTAGGTAAATATGCAGCTCTAAGGAACACATATAAGGACAGGAAGGTGCAGCCAAAACTCAGAAACTTCTCTAACAGTACAATTCTCAACCCAACTCCTGACACCATGGCCTGCTGCTCCACCAGCTTCTGCGGATTTCCCAGCTGCTCTACCAGCGGGACTGTGGCTCTAGCAGCTGCCAGCCCAGCTGTTGCCAGCCAACCTGCCTCCAGACCAGCTGCTGCCAGCCAACCTGCTGCCAGACAAGCTGCTGTGGAACCTCCTGTGGCCAGGAGGTTGGTGTGAGCAGCCGCACCAGGTGGTGCCGCCCAGACTGCCGCGTGGAAGGCACCTGCGTGCCCCCCTGCTGCGTGGTGAGCTGCACGCCCCCTACCTGCTGCCAGCTGCACCATGCCCAGGCCGCATGCTGCCGCCCATCCTACTGTGGGCAGTCCTGCTGCCGCCCAGCCTGCTGCTGTGAGCCCACCTGCTGTGAACCCAGTTGTTAAAAGCCAGGGTTGCTGATTACTTAAGAATAAAAGAGGACGCACAACAAAGCTGCCCCGATCTCTGAAGAATGTTCAGTTTTACTTGGAAGTTAAGTATTATGATGCTGCTAAACTGCTCAGAGATCATGAAACTCTCTAGTCAGGACCTCGATGGATGCGCTGAGTTAGCTCACTGAAACATGTAGGAATCAGTGTTCTGGATATCCTGCCCTGTCTGGGTAGGGGACCAGGATGGGGTCATTCTTCATTTCAGTGACTCTCTACACCTGACCCTATCTCTTGATCCCCATACATCTCTGACCTGCTTTCAGCTTTAACCTCCGCTGTTGATTTCAAATAAAATGTTTTAATGTGCAAAATAAACTGAGTTATGTTCTCCTTCTACCCTTAAGCATGTCCTCCTATAGATGTAATCCAAGAAGAGTACTTTTACATTTTGTAAATAATCCCAAGCCATGAACATAAAGAAAGATTAAATACAAATTAAATTATGCTCGGTCCATTCATTAATAAAAACTCCATGAATTAAATAAGCTTTATAATTATTCTTATACAGTAGAACCCCTATAAATTGACCACCCAAGGGGCTATAACAAATTGGTCAACATATGGAGGTGGTTAACATAAGGAACGAGGCCTACTGTACTGACATGTACATGTGGTTCATGTCCAGTCTATGAAAATTAGGTCAACTTAAGGAGGTGGTCCATGTAAAGCAGTGGTTCTCAACCTTCCTAATGCTGCGATGTATTTTCATTGTTACAAAGGGGTCTTAACCCACAGGATGAGAACCGCTGATGCAGAGGGTGGTCAACTATGAAGATCTACTGCACTTACATGCTCTCATCTATTATCATTAGCCACTTTCACCTAAAATTTTCAGGTTGATCAAAGCTATGGATACTAACTAGACGCACCTATACCATTTGTAGTCTCCTTCATTTAACATACTAGATGTTCTTCACTCGTGCCCAACATCTAAAGAAGTTGTATTACCTAAAATATATTTTTAAAAGGCTACCAAATACTATCTATCGTCCAAGAGCATTTAGATTTGATTCCTATACCTTAGCCTATCACATTCTTCCCACTAATCCCCAAATTGTTCTCTCAGCCTCAACTCCCAATATTCACCTTCATTTACTGTATAACATGTATCTCTGGTCTCAATGACAGGAGAACAAACAGCTCTGGAGAGCAACCATTGAATTCCACCATCAGATGCATGAAACAAAATATACACACAACAAAAATTGAAACACCATATTATATTTTGTACTTTGCAAACCCAAGTTGAAAGATGGTCTTTTTAGAAGTTAACACAAACCTAGAACAAAAAAAATAGCTTTTATCATTCAATTTTTAAATTCCTCATTAAGCATTTGAGTGTAATTTTCAAAATACACAAATACAGGACACACCAAGAAACATATTTTTCAAGTTATTTACAAGCTCCCAGCACTTACCTCTATTGTTTAATTAGTAGCAATGACGGATCACACAAGATTGTGCATTTCAACAAAGAATAAAGTGGAAGGTAGGGAATATACTCTTCAAAATGTCATAAGTCCTAGAGGTTTTCTTCCTGAGACTTGGCTCAATTATAAAATCCAGGAAAAAAATTCAACATTTCCTAGTCTCTTTTTACAGCAAATAACAAGGCTTTTTCATGAGACACACTCCAGCTTGAAAGCTCTGTTTAATCGTATTTGATTGGTGCTGACGTTCCTGAGTCATGCCTTTTACTCCACCTATTCAATCAACATTCATCAAATCAGGTTCAAGAAACATTTATTTAGATCCTACTGGAAGCTAAGCACTCTGTTGGACACCTTCCTATAAAGTGTATCATTTGATTCGCAAGAAAATATTTCTGGCCTATAACATAAATAATGTTTACACATTTCAAATTGGTTGCCATGAAAGGAACTAGAATGGTAGTTTGATATGATGTTGGGGTAAATGAGATAGAAGGTACTTCTTCAGTTCAGTGAATGTCCTGCTGCCCTAAATTCAACAGAATTTCTTCGGAAAAAATAATAGTCAAAAATAACAACACAATTACACTTAGCCTTAGTGCTCTGGATAGATTGTCACATGGACTAATTATCATGAAAAATGAGGGTGTTTACTTGGACTAAAATAGGAAGACTCTTTGAACATGGGAAACCACAAGTATGTTCCAAAGAGCAAAGGACTAGGATGAGGAGTCCTGGTGAAACTATAAAACAAAGTAATTTCCAAATTGCTGCTCATAATGTGTCATAAGTGTTTCAACGTAAGCCAATCAGAGGACCACTGAGCAAGAGATTGAAACAAAAACAAGGAAAATATGTTGAGAATTTTATAAACAGCAGCTGGCTCCGATATATAAAAGGCTTGATGTGGAAGTCAGAGCCAAAACTCAGAAATTCCTCCAAGCAACCCTATTCTCAACCCAACTCCTGACACCATGGCCTGCTGCTCCACCAGCTTCTGCGGATTCCCCAGCTGTTCTACCAGTGGGACCTGTGACTCCAGCTGCTGCCAGCCAACTTGCTGCCAAACCAGCTGCTGCCAGCCAACCTGCCTCCAGACCAGCTGCTGCCAGCCAACCTGCTGCCAGACCAGCTGCTGTGGAACCAGCTGGGGCACTGGCTGTGGCCAGGAGGTTGGTGTGAGCAGCCGCACCAGGTGGTGCCGCCCAGACTGCCGCGTGGAGGGCACCTGCGTGCCCCCCTGCTGCGTGGTGAGCTGCACGCCCCCTACCTGCTGCCAGCTGCACCATGCCCAGGCCGCGTGCTGCCGCCCATCCTACTGTGGACAGTCCTGCTGCCGCCCAGCCTGCTGCTGTGAGCCCACCTGCTGTGAGCCCACTTGTTAAAAGCCACATTGCTGATTTTCGATTGCCCCAGACACAGTCTCTCTGAACTATTCTTCTCTTGAACACTAGATCAAGTTCTCAGAATTCTCTTTTATTTTCTGTTGTGGGGCTACCAAGCACACTACAGTGAATTCCCTGACCCTTCACTGGGGTTGCAGAAATGCTGCAAACTCACTTGCTGATCATCAAATTGCTTTGGATATAGAAGTTCTGTGATTTCTGCAAAACTGAAAATCGCTGGCATGCAGAACTTATCCAGAAGAACTGTCCACAGTAACTTTTGCCCGGCTTCATGATCTATTTTTCTCTTCTGTTTACCTGATTTTTTTTCTCCAAGATGAAAGGCACCAAGCTATAACCAAGTGACATTTCTTAGATGTCAACAGAGAAAATGGAAGCTCCCCAGCCAACATTCAGCTTCTGAATCCAGAAGTGGGCTACAGTTTAATCATGTTGGTTTTTGGAGCATAATGATTTTTTCTGTTGGCTATTTCAATATCTATGATACCATGTCTTCTATACTTACTGAATAAACATTATATACCCAGCAAACACATCCCAGTCTGTTTCTACTTGTGTATCACATGATTTAACTGCTTATAATTTAAGAACACCTACTTGAAAGAAGTTTATTTTCTTTTTCACAGAGAGAAGTCATAGAGAATTCATTCATTCATTCAATAAAAATGAATTAACTGCCACTTCTAAAACAGGGACAACAGAGATCAGAAAAACAGAGTGAACTCTCATCCCTGAGAAATTTACCATCCAGTAAGAAAAACAGATATGTATAAAAAACAGCTACATAAAATGTAATGAGATGAGTTGTATTCCCTTGGAAGCTGGTAAGATGCCTCTTGTGGAGATAGATTCCTCCTTGGCCAATATGCCTTGAAAGGCCAACTATGAAAGCCAACTCACGCTAGGTCCACTTCGATGGGACCTATGTGTCACAGCTCCAAAAGCCTTAGGGATGGATGTGAAACAATTAGACATGAGACAGAGAAATAGTTTTACTTCTACAAGGGAGTGAGGAGAAAGGAGAACCTAGTCCTTAGCGTGGGTCAACGTTCCTATGAAAACCAATGAAAGAGCCGAGTTTTGCATCAAGGTTGATCATGGGAAGACATAAAATAGCCCAGGAGCCAGACAGAGCTGAGAGACCACAAGAAAGTAATACTCCAGGATTTTTCTAGAAATTGTGCAGAAGCCTTAGATTGTCACTGCTACGGGAAACGATATGTTGGTTATATTCAAAGACAGAGACAGGATTTCAAAAAGGAAGAGATCATTTCACTTTGAGACAAGAAGGGCTGTGTGGTGGGGCCAGCACCAAGGAGAGCTTCCCAAGGGAGGTGACTTTGAGGGGGCCTAGAAGGTCATTCCAAATAGAAAAAGAAAGAATATGGGTTGGTCTACTGGCCAACTCACAACTTATTAGAGTGGCTAAACCCAAAGCAGTGACAACGCAAAATGCTGGCGAGCTGTGTGGAATAATGGAACTCTTACTCAGTGCTGCTGAGAACTCAAAACAGTACAGCTTCGTTTGTAACTGCCAAAAATTGAAAGTAGCCAAGAAGCTCTTTAATAGGCAAACAGATAAACTGCGGTACATCTGTACAATGAAACAACCTCTGTGACAGCATTCCTTCCTCAGTAAAAGGGACATACGTTGCTGGTTTGCCCACATTCTCTTCACCCCAACTCCTCCTCCTACTTGAAACACAGATATGATGCCTGGAGTTGCAAAATCTTAAGAGAATGGGAGAGACACTGATCCTCACATAGTTGAGCATCTGACCCAACACTAGCAACTGCCTACCTATGAAAAGAATACTCCCTACATGATCAAGCCAATATCTGTTGGCTTTTCCAAAACTTCAAACATAGACATTCCTAACCATTACATTATGCAATGGAGAAAGCCCTCAAAAGGGCAGTGTCCCCTACATGATACCTAAGCAGACTTTTAAGGTGCGCTGAACAGTTCAGTGAAGTCAAAAGGACATATAATTCAAATTCCAAAGTAAAAATGGAGGATCACTGACCAATGAAGGCGGGGAGCAGTAGAAGTGATTTGCGTATGTTAATGTATGAAAGGATAAAAGGAAGAATGAAAAGAGGATAAAAGAGCAAAACAGAGGAGAAAAGACAGCCAGAAGACACAATGAAAAAGGTAGGGTACAAGAGGCAGGAAAGAAAAGGAGGAAGAATGATGGGGAAGAAACACAAGAAGGAGTAAGAGGGAACAGCATGGCCTTGCTAGTACCATATGCTGCACTATTGCTAATATACTTCAAGTAAACTTTATTTTGTATGGTATTTGTACCAATCCTGTGAAATAGATATTGACATTCTGCTTGTAGATAAGAAAAATAAGTCTAAAAAGAGGTTAAATAGCTTGTTTATAGTCACATGGCTGATAAATGATAAGTTTTTTTAAAAAACCTGAAATCTGAACCCAACTCTGACTCCAAAATTCATGAAGAGAAAATTAAATTAAGGAACTCAAAGTAGACCAGCCTAAGCAAGAGTGAAACCCCAGTTCTACTAAAAATAGAAAAATTAGTTGGGTATTGTGGTGGGTGCCTATAGTCCCAGCTACTTGGGAGACTGAGGCATGAGGATTGCTTGAACCCAAGAGTTTGAGGTTGCTGTGAGCTGTGACATCACAGCACTCTACTGAGGGTGACAGAGTGAGACTCCGTCTCAAAAAAAAAAAAAAAGAAAAGAAAGAAAGAAACTAGAAGTAAAGAAAGGTGTGGGTTAGGTTTCTAAGATTTAAAGATGACTATGTGGAGGCTATGGGCTTTAGAATAACTTACTCTGTGCTAGTTGTTAAGTTGTGGTCTTGCAAGTCCACGTCCTCATTTCTATGCTCAGCTGTGTGAAGCTGGTGGTGTCTGCAAACCATCTTTCTGTTTTGCTACCTTCCCCAAGTCAGGTTTTGCTCCAGCCAGCCAGCACCCTATCTTCAGAGTTCTGAGTCCCAGGTACATTGGAACCATTCTTCAAATTCAAGGACACCAGAAAATATCAAGAAAAAAATATAACTGTCAGCACTGCAGGACCATTCCTCTAATTTTATACATTTTACCTCTTCACTAATCCTTTTCTTCCTTCAATGCTAAAGTCAGTGGCTTCTGCCTATGGTTGCTACTTTCATGTTCAAATAACTGGCATGGTTTTTGTCTCATCACTTGACCTTAATCGATATAAAAGTTGATATCAAAAGTGGTACCAGAAAATAGACCTATGAAGAAGGGATTTGTAGAATGCTTTGGTCCCTGTGCTTGAAAATAGTGTTAAGCTCCTTGTCAGCAGAAAACAGGATACATTGCTTGCAACAGCATCACAGTTACTCTTTGCTTGATTTTAATGAAGTACCTACTGAAGCAAAGTACCTTGGTGCCCCAACTGCTGTCCTTAACTCTCATAACCATCATGATGATGAGAAGGGTTTTGTGGGGGTGTCTTCTGAGCATGAGGTAGTGCTTTCAGAAAGAAAATGAAAAATCCAAGACCTTGCTATCTCAGATCAAGGCACAATCAGAAATCCAGAAAAGAGTCAATGGCAGCCCAAAAGGAATTATTTATTTCTTGCAGCCACAGGAATGATACTGCCCCCAAATTAAACACTAAATATATTCATTTGTGTGGGTCACATAATTGAAAAATCGGTTGAATTCACAGCTTCAAAAAATCTCTTGTGAAAGTTAGAGAACTGATTAAAAAAAAAAGACATTGAAATTTGAAATAGGGGTATTGAGCTGTATTTAACAGAGGCTAAGAACCTTGAATTTCCAAGTCATTCTGAGCATCCCATTTCAGTGAAAATAGATTTCCCACCAGTGTCTGATGAGAATAACTGTCTACTTCTGGAAAATCCTTTAATAACCTCACTTGAGGAAGTTGTTTGGAAGGAATGCCTCTTGTCCTCGAGAGTCACCTTTCTGCTACACCTTTGATACTAATTCTATATCTAAGATTGAGTCTCAGGTGCCCTATAGGACAAATACAAAGTATGACCCAAGAGGAGATAACTCATACATATAAAACCATTCAGTAGGCCAAGACCCAGAACACTGACAACATCAAATGCTGGCAAGGATGTGGAGGAACAGGAACTCTCATTCATTGCTGAATGCAGAATGGTGCAGCCACGTTGGAAGACACTTTAGTGGTTTATTAAAAAACTAAATACACTCTCACCATACAACCCAGCAAACCTTCTACTTGGTATGTACCTAAAGGAATTGAAAACTTATTTCCACACATGGATGTTCATAGCAGCTTTACTCATAATTTCCAAATGAACATGAAGCAACCAAGATGGCCTTCAGCAGGTGAACAGATAAATAAACCATGGTATATGCAGACAATGGAATCTTGTTTAGTGCAGAAAAGAAATGACTTCTCAAGCCATGAAAAGGCATGGAGGAGACTTAAAAGCATATTACTAAGTGAAAGTAGCCATTTTGAAAGGCTATATACTACATAATTTCAACCATGTAACATTCTGGATAAAGCAAAACTATGGAGACAGTAAAAAGACCATTGGTTGCTAGGGCTTACAGGGAGAGCAGGTGGAGTAAACAGAGCACATTTGTCCAAATGCATAGAACGCATGATACCAAGAGGAACCCAAGTGTAAACTATGAACTCTGGATGATAATGGTGTAGGTTCATCAACTGTAATGAATGTATCACTCTGGGATGAGGGGATATTGATAATGAGGAAAAGCTATGCATGTATAGGGCCAGGGAGTTTATGGGACATCTCTATGGCTTCTGCTCAGCTGTACTGAGAACTTAAAACTGCTGCAAAAAATAAAGCCTATTAAAAATGTGCAATATTTCATTATTATATGTTAGCAGAAACCTGGGGGATATGTGTAAGAGTGTTTTTAGTGTAGTAGTAAATCAAGAAAGATGGAATATAATACTGTCTTGATTTATTGATATCATTACACATAAAGATTCTGGATGTAGAATTCTTATACAAAGAATTCCTTGGTTTACCGACAAACTTTGGACTCATCAATGGTCTATGTTTATTAAAGCCCAGCTTCTCTGGCATGATGTAAAGGAAAGAATCCAAAGACTTTGGAATTTTGAAATCATATGACACTGCACACCTACCCATCCTCCAGTAATTCCCCAAAGGTTCCAGGGACATCTATCTTCAGATAAGGCTTTTAATATTCCTAGAGGAAATTCTCAGGGGTAGGCTAGGTCTGATGTTGGGAGATGAGACCACTCTTTGATTTCAGTAGAAATAATGGGATCAGAGCAGTGGAGGCTAAATTACATTTAACTACCAAAATAAAAGTAAATACCATCAGCCCTTGAGCAACACAGGTTTGAATTATGTGGGTCCACTTACATGTGGATTTTTTTAACCAAATGGTGATGGAAAATACAGTATTCTTGGGATGTAAAAGCTACATACATAGAGGAACAACTTTTAATATGCAGGTTCTGCAGGGCCAACTATGGGACTTGAGCATGTACAAATTTTGGTATATGCAGGGGTTCTGGAACCAATCCCCCACATATACTAAGGAACAACTATACACTTACTATAAAGGTCAACAGAGATACAGTAGTCATCAGAACACTTTCACCCACAGGGATCTTTGTCAGCGGCATCTCTGGAATGAAATAAATGTGAAGCCATCAAAATGTTGGCTGATCTCGGACCTTCTGGGGATTGTACTAGTTTCCAATTGTTCCTATAAACAAGTTACCACAAACATAGTAAATTAATAAAAACACATCTTACGAATTTAATAGGTCAGAACAGCAGGGCGTGGTGGGTTTCTTTGCTCAAGGTCTCACCAGAGTAAAATCAAAATATGAGCTGGTTTTCATCTGGAGCTCAGTCTTCTTCCTATAAGAATTCATTGGCAGAATTCATTTACTTTTCATGTTTTCACATAGCCCCCTCCATCTTCAAACCAGAAGCAGCAGGTCAGACTCTTTTTACATGATGAATCTCTCTGACTCCCTCCACTGCCAATCTCTTAAACTCCTTCTTCTGCTAGAAAAAGTGCTCTGCTTTTAAGGACTCATATAATTATATTGGGCTTACCTGAATAATTCAAACTACTTCCCCTATCTTAAAGTCAACTGTTGGTAACTTTAACATCTTAAATGTCCCTTTAGTTATGTGACATAACATATTTATGAATGTGACACCAAGGCTCAGAGTTCATGGGGAATGAAATCTTCCAATCACAGGAATTTAGACACTGACCTGACACTGATTTCT
The DNA here is from genome assembly GCA_963574655.1 of Perodicticus potto. Classification (NCBI taxonomy): domain Eukaryota; kingdom Metazoa; phylum Chordata; class Mammalia; order Primates; family Lorisidae; genus Perodicticus; species Perodicticus potto. Next base: position 27,825 of record CAUYRH010183851.1, read on the forward strand.
AGAGACCGAAAATGCCAGTGGTACATCAATAAAGCTGGTGGCTCATGGTGACCAGGTGATAGATGGCATCTTAGTCCACATTTGAATCACAGTGGACCTAGGCCTACTGGTCTGCAGACCCATCCATACCCCAATTTGTGGATGTATAATTGGAATAATCATGCTTGACAACTGGCCAAGTCCCCACGTTGGCATTCTGACCTAAAGAATAAAGCCTATATGGTAAAAAGGGTGAAGTAGAAGCCCTCAGAAATTCCACTTAATACAAGGACAGTAAATCAAAAATAATACTATGTTCATGGGGACTGTTACCAGAGATTTGAAAACAAAGCCAGGGTAGTATTACCTACCATCTGCCCATGGAAATCATTTGTTTGTCCTATGGAGAAAACTGACTATATACACATAACAGAATAACTACATATCATTATTTTAAACAAATGCAGGTGATGATCCAAATTGGAGCTGATGTTCCAAATGTACATATTTAATGGAGCAAATTATAATAACATAGCTTCCAGCACCTGGTATGCAGCTATGGACACGAAAATGCCTTTTTCTCTACATCAGAACAACAAGAAGTAGTTTGCTTTGAGCTGGTATGACCACCAGTAACCTTCCAAGTATTACCTCAAGGCTATGTCAAGTCTCCTGCTTTAACTCTCCTGTCCTAACATACTTGGTGATATGGAAAGTCAAGATGATTAACCATTTTGACTTTCCATACAACATCATATCAGGCCACTACATTAATGATTACATCTGATGAGCAGGGAGTAGTAAGTACTTTAGATGTCTTAGTAAAGCAGGTGTAAACTCCCACAAAAATTAGGATGCTCGGCACCTCAGTGAAGTTTCTTGGAGTCCAGTTATCTGGGACATGCTGAGAAATCCTGTCCAAGGTGAAAGGAAAATTGCTGTTTTGAACTAACTTCAGCTAAAAGAGCACAACTCTTGGTGAGCTTTTTTTGTGTTTCAGAGTATGCCATAGTTGAATGTGGAATTTTAACCTATTTAAGGAATAATTCAAAATGCTGCCAGTTTTTATGGGGGTCAAGAGCAAGAAAAGTACCAGCTACAATACAAACTGCTATTTCATTTGACTCCTATAAGCCAACAGATCTAGTAATGCTTAAAGTATCTACAGAGAATATGGCCAGTGTATATGAGCCTCTGGCAAGGAAAACAAAAGAATTATAATGTGGAGTTTTGAGGAGAATTCATACCCTCCACTGAAAATAACTACTTTCATTTTGATGTTCTGTTTCTGGCATGATATTGGGCAAGAACTCCTGAACAGACTGAATGACCATGTCACCTGAGCTTCTCACGAGACACTGGGGGAATCTATCAACAAACCAAAAGGTTGGGTATGCCCTGGAGCTATCTATTAACTGCATATAAGAGATGATGTTCAAGGATATCCAGATGGTACAAGTAAGTTGAATATGTAGGAGTTCAGGCTCCTTTGACACTAGATTGTCTGTTTTGTGTCCTCTGTCTCAATCCATATACAGTAGAACCTCCACATTATATATACACATAGAGTAGAACCTCCTCCATTGACCATCTCCCTACATTGACCACCTCCTTAAGTTGACCTAATTTTCATAGAATAACATGAACCACATGTACATATCAGTACAGTAGGCCTAAATTCCTTATATTGACCACCTCTGTATGTTTGTTTGTTCTATAAGTTGTGGTCAACTTATAGAAGTTCCACTGTATTTGTCTTCATGTGTAATTCCTATGAGCAGTTTGTTGAGAAGGAAAACTATCTGGTTTACAGATATTTCTGAATGATATACTGGCAACAACTGAAAATGGGTAGCTTCATCATCACAACCCCACTTGAGAGTATCCCTGAAGAATGGTGGCAAAAGGAAATACTCCCAGTGGGAAGAACTTCAAGTAGTACTTTTGTTATTCACATTATCAAAACTAAAAGATGCCAAAAGTACATATCCACAGTAACTCATGGGGACTTACCAATAGTTTAGCTGGACAGATAAAAGACTAGGGAAGATCAGGATTAGAATATTGATGGCAAGGAAGTTTACAGCAACTATAGCAGAGGGGGTTCTCAATAATCAGGTGGACAAAGTAGCATGTTCTGTGTATGTCATTCAGCCTCTTTCCCAGCCTTCTCAGTATTTAGTCAATGGGGCCCATGTACAAAGTGGCTATGGTGGCAGCAATAGAGGTTATACATGGGCTCAACAACATAGTCTCCCCCTCTGCAACATTTGACCTAATGCTGCTACTAATGAAGACTTAACCTGCTAAAAGCAGACTTCAATAATGAGCTCCTGATTTTGCATCATCCCCTGGAGGGCCCAGTTACACAGCTGGTGATAAGTTGATTGCATTCAACCCTTTCCATTATGAAGCAGGCAGAGATTTAACTTACCTGAAAAGGTATTCTGGATATGGATATGCATTCCCTGAACCACCATGCCTAGGCTTAAGGAATGTTTTATTTGCCATCATGGCAAATTCTGATCAACATAGCTAACGAAAAGTAACAATTGGTCCATACCCATGGAATTATCTGTTGTTATCACATAGTGTCATTGCCTAAAAGCAGCTGGTCATACAAAAAGATTGAATGGCCTCCTGAAGACTGTGATGGCATTCATTGGGGGATGACACACTGAAAGGATTTTTACAGACTGCAGAATCTGCTTTGAATTCAAGACTAATGTATGAAACTGGGTCTCCCCAGGCAGAATTAAAGGGTAGGAGTGTGAATAACTTCTCTCACCATTAAACTTCATAATACAATTGTAGATTTTTTTTTTTTTTTTTTTTTTTTTTTTTTTTGTTTTTAAACAAAAAAATTTTTTATAAAATTTTATTGTTATTTTGAAAAAATTAAAAAAATTGTTAAAATATTAACGAA